>RJWJ010033864.1:0-17592 GCA_004363605.1 Indri indri | reverse complement strand
CTTGTATTTATAAACATAGGCATTATATTTACAATTCAAATAGAGGAGCCTGAAATAATCCTTTAAGGGGACTTTTTTTGTTTGGCTTTTCTCCTCTTTCCCAACATGTTTAAGAAATATAACATTTCTGAGTACTGGATCTCTTTTCTTGACCTGGTGTAATGACACAACTGCAATGACTGGAGTTTTTGCTGTTCTTGTTTTGCAAATTCTTGCTTTTGCCAAAAACGTTTTCCTGCAGAAGACTGTTGTGACTCATGCTGCTACTGAAACTCGCCCTGGCTGCTCCTCCTTTCCAAGCACGATCTTCATAGTAGCCATTCTGTTCAGTTGGCTTTTCTCCCCTCGTACTGTATCTTATTTTCTTAGATAAATCCTAACCCCCACCAGCTTTATCAAAATGTCAGGAGGAGGAGCAAGAAAACAGACTCTGAGTGTCGAGGTAAAGGAGCAGAACTATGTAGTTACAACCGAAATTTTCAGGTAGCACAGACCAAACTCGCTGAGTCCTGACAATACGGGTGGAGACTGCATTTGTCATACCTGCACACATGATTACGCTACGATTTTATGTTGGAGATATTTCTTTAAATAACCCACAGCTCGGGTCTATGGCTGTGACCCCCAGATCATGCAGGTGCTTGAACTGTCTCCTTTGTACATCATTTTCTGAGTGACCAATCCCACTAAGCATCTGCAGAGTCACCCTAGAGAGGTCCCTTAGATGGGACTGAAATATCTGGCTTGTCTGAGCCCAGATTTCTCATTTTTCAACAAGTTATACAAAGCAGAATGTAGTACTGCAGTTAGCTCGAAAGGTCTGATTTAGCTTCTACTTTTCACTACAATTACAGGTAGGATACTATAGGAAGTCAGTGCAAGGTGCATGCTAGCTTGTTTTTTTAAGTCAAGTCTCTACGGTCAGTTTCATGGTTTATGCTTTCTTGCCTAAATGACAAGAGCCTATTTTGAAATGAACACTGAAAACCATTTTTCGCCTCCACTTTTACAGCTATGCCTACTAATAAGAAATGCCCAGTTCTGTATGAGCAGACAGGAATTTCTAGATCAATGTGGAGCAATGGAATAAATGGTCTCCTGAGAGTCCTTGATTCTCTTATCAAGTGAGTACAAAGGTAGACCTCTGGCTTACCACACTTGTTAAAGTCATCAGCCATTTCTACTAGCTCTTGCCAGAAGGGTTCCCTGGTCAACAGTTGGGGAAGACGCAAAAGCTAAACTATCTTTGACCCTGAGATAGAATGCTATCTTTGACCCTGAGATAGAATGCTATTTATTTGTCTTCAGTGTTCAAGGCATGACTGGTATTTCTAATTAGTCTAATAAATTCCCACACTTCCTGAAGTGAACACTAATGGTATTGTCCTACTAAAACTTTTTTTTTTTTTAAACTGGTCACTCATTCACAATAAGCTATGAGGGTAAATATGTGTTATGACATGTAAATCATAGTTGCAAGAATATACCATGAAGATTGAAGTAGGCTGGTTTCATTTCCATCCTCTCACTCACATCTCATTGAATTTGACGGTTGATTCAGTTGGCACCACACCTGTTGTATGATATTATACATTATCCTTTATTTATGTAAATAAAATGCCTTATATATTAAAGAGTAAGTGCAATAATATGAAATAGCCTGTACATTTTAAAAAATGTTGTCGCCAAGTTATGTAAATCCACATCTCTGTAAACAACCTTTTTTAAGTAATTTTAAAAAAATAAACACTCTGCTTACTACTTGGTTTTTTTTTTCATTGTCCTGCCTTTATAGAGTAATATCAAGGTAAGAAACGCTTATTAATTATTACCTAAATGGGTGAGAGGTACGAAGGCACTAGAACTCAAGTTAGCTGCTCTTTTCCATGCCATGCCCAGAATCTTGATGTCATCCAAAACTGTTCCACCTCTAAAAAATCTTACAATTAAACATCCTACTCTTTTATCATAACCTCCTGGTCACTTTCTCCCACTACTTCCTGTCTTCAGTTTGTATAAGCTCTCTAATCCCTCAACAACTGTCAATTTTCTATCAGAATGCCATCCTTTTGTTCCCTTTATTCACACTAGAACCCCAGGGTGGGGCTTATCAATCTCTGTGCCGCCCATAGGCATGATCCCTTGCCCCACTGTCCTGTCTTACCAGCCAATCCTGGATCCTTCCAACTAGCCAGCATCTTGGTTCCTATACCCCTATTCCTAGAGAAAAATCCCACAACCACACAGAATGTGATACAGCGTGGGGCCAGTTGAGGTTGGAAACTACGCATTTACGGCATCATCAGACTCCCTCTGGACATACAAGCACCGCCTGCCTGATTTTCCACATACAGCCCAAAAGTAAGATTCTGATGGGCTCAGCCTGCCCCTACTTGGGTAAAGCTTTTTCCTGGGGGAGAGAGCACGTGTCTGCTTAACTCCCCTCCTCCTGGAAACCCAATAAAATGAACAAAGAGGGAAACTCTAGTTTTAATACAGAAATAGCCACAAACCCAGTCTATGAATCTGGAAAACTACATACCATGTATAATAAAACCTAAGACCAAACTGAAGGAGAACAATGAAACAGGATACATTTCTCTCAAAAGCACAGGTGACATGAAAGTTTTGAAGACTACTACTGAAGTCATTCACTTGGAGAAAGAATAAAGGACAAGGTGAGCCCTTTAAGAAGCAGGAAACATCTGAACTGGAGTTATCTTCATGCCTCAGAATGGTCGGGAAAGTGAGGTTGAAAAGAGGGTATCATTTTCATTTTCCCAGGCATCTGGTGGTCAATCTAAGCAGGTCAGAGAAGTAACAGGCAAGGAATAATCTGATCTGAGGAGAGTGCCCACCAGATAGGATCCTACAATTAACCGATTCAGTAAGAGATTAACAGATTCAGTAGAGATTAGCTGTCCCAGCTCACCCTGCCCCATAAGGCCACAGCCACCATCACTCACTCCACAATCCCTCCTCCTGATCCCCCAAACAGTTAAGTATTTCAATAAAGCTTAAAATCAGCTGGTACCCAACTTCCCTCTCTTGTCCTAAAGGATGAACTGAACTGATTCAATGTAAGCCAACAGAATTCAGCAGCACATTAAGGAAAACAAACTGATGTTATATTAAAATCACTTTCTAGTTAAAAAATTTAGTTGTCAGGTCTGAAAAAATTTTTCATATAAAAATTTAGCCTTACTAATTCTAGGAATACATGAACAGTTTGAAATTAAGAAATCTATAACTGTAATTCATTATATTAACAGGATGAAAGAGAAAAAGTATTATTGAGAAAGATGTCAACAGACACTTTTTTAAAGTGTGCGTTATGCTCTAATGGAGGAACTCCAGAAGCATTCACATTAAAGTCAGGAATGTGCGCACTTGCACAAGATGCTCACTATTATTATTAATGTTGAATAATAATGTTTGAGGTATAAGCCAATGCAATCGGGTAAAATTTTAGAAAGAGAAAAATGGTGAGCAAAATCAAAAGTATCAGGATTTGCCCATGCCAAAGTTCGGTACACATAAACACAAAAACTCTGGTTGAAAAACTATTAATATTAAAAATATGAGAATTCAATATGGTGACTAAAAAAATTAATATTCACCAAAACAACAGCTTTCCTATAAATAACCAGTAAGAATATATCATGGGAGAAATATTCTACTAACAACAGCAACTGAAAATTAAATTTATTCTTAGCAAAGACTATCAAGACCTAAAAAATTTACAAAATTCTATTAAGTGACATAAAGGATGACTTAATACTGTAGAAATCTCAATTTTCCCCAAACTAATTTATAAGTTCAAACACAACTCAAAAAAACTTTAACGTGACAAAATAAAGTCCATCTGTTAAGACAAACATGTAAATATAGCCAAAAGAATTTTGAAAAAGAAGTACAGTAAGAGGGAGTCTTACTATGCACCCTATTTAATATTAATACTAAAATATTATCAGAAAACCATTATAATTAAAATGGTGACTCCTCTGCTATAGAACTAGACAGGCAAACCACTGGAATAAAGACCCAAATATATATAGTAATTCTGAATTCAAAGAAAAGGGGCATTTTACATCAGCAGCAAAAAACAAATTATTCAATAAATGGTACTGGAAAAGCTGGCTAAGTATTTTGGGGGATAAAAAACATAGATCATTGCAACAAAATCCTTGACATCAAAATAAAGTTCCAGAGCGGTCAAAGATATAAAAACAAGAAAGGAAACAAAACAAAAAACCAGAAATGATCCACAAAAGCTAAACATGTTTTAGTCACAAAGCAAACAGGCTCTTCTAAGCATGAGCTACATCTAAATTCAGAATCTATAAGGCAACAGATTTATACTTTAACCAGATTTCATACAAACTAAAAACCACTGGGGGATATCCCAGGAGATCCAAGCAAGATGCAGGAACACTGGCATAGTTTTATCATCTCCCCATACCGTCCCCCAACATATCCAGGAAACACACACAAATGATATAGAAAAAACACAGTAAATATCCACAACAAAACTAGATACAAAGTTACCCCTACAAACCCCAAAATATACAGGTGGGTGGGGACAAACCACTACAACCACCGAGGCCAACTGGGTATCATGATCTGTGCAAGGGAAGCATAAGGAAGCAACAGGGCATCTGAATGACCCCACCATAATCATCATGAAAGCTCAGAGGACCAACCGGATAGCAGCAGCTGGACATGGGCATTCTCACCCTCTCATAGTGGGCAAGGGTGTAAGGTCTAATGAAAGAGGCAAGGGCTGATGCAGGCTATGCACTCTCGAAACCACACGCTGAAGAGAAACTACAGGAAATAGGATCCAAAACTCAAATTCTTCAAGCATATTGCTGGTGCTGTGTTGACATTGTTATTGTGAGAACGTCATATGTGGAAGAAAGCAAATGAATATTTAATACTTATGTGCTATTTTAATTTACCATCATCAATTTCCTTGAAAGCCAGGAATCTCAATATGAAAAAGGAGAAATGTAGCTTTAAGCCAGAAGACAGAAAAACACTATCAATTCTAAATTTGAATCTGAAGTATCAGTGTAAACTCATAAAGCACTTTGTTTCTTTTTATTACGACAAAATACACACAAAATTTACCATTTTAACCATTTTTAAGTGTAAAGTTCAGTGACATTAAGCATACTGATCTTGTATAACCATCACCACCACTCACCTCCAAACTGAGGTACTTTGTTTTATACACACATACATACACCACACAAACATACAATTCTCCCCAGAAGCAATGATCAAGGCACTATAAGTATATTGAAAGCACAGATTAGTCTTGAAATACCATTTCATGCTAAAAGACACCATGGCTTTTTGGAAAAAGGGATGATTCCAGATATGGCAAATTACAAAACGAACCTTAAATATCTTACCATACCAGGAGGTTATCAAAGACAAATTGTGTCGAAAAGACTCAGGATCTTTGAAGAGGGTTCCACTGGCCGAAGATAGGACATTTTGAGCATTAATAAGGATAGCAACTCTAACAGATCAAAACAATTTTTGTTCTACTATGCTAAGTGAAATAAATCAGGCACAAAAGTACTATATGACCTTACTTATAAGTAGAATCTAAAAATTCAATCTCATAAAAACAGTAAAAAAATGGTTATCAGAGGCTTAGGAGAGGAAGGATGGGGAAAAGGGAGATGTTGATCAAAGGGTACAAGTCTCAGACTGGAGGAATAATTTTTTGTGATCAGTACACTACATGGTGACCAGAGTTAATAAAAATGTATATTTCAGGCCGGGCGCGGTGGCTCACGCCTGTAATCCTAGCACTCTGGGAGGCCGAGGCGGGCGGATCGTTCTGAGCTCGGGAGTTCGAGACCAGCCTGAGCAAGAGCGAGACCCCATCTCTACCAAAAATAGAAAGAAATTAATTGGTACAGCTAAAAATACATATAGAAAAAATTAGCCAGGCATAGTGGCACATACCTGTAGTCCCGGCTACTTGGGAGGCTGAGACAGTAGGATCGCTTGAGCCCAGGAGTTTGAGGTTGCTATGAGCTAGGCTGACGCCATGGCACTCGCCCCAGGCAAGAGAGTGAGACTTTGTCTCAAAAAAAAAAAATGTATATTTCAAAATTGCTGAAAGGATAGATTTTTAATGTTTTCACCACAAAAAAATAAGTTGGTGAGGCAATAAATGTTAATTAGCTTGACTGAATCTTTCTACAATGTATACATAGATCAAAACATCACACTGTATCCCATAAATATACACATTGTCCATTAAAAATAAATAAATAGGATGTTTCCATAAGTTCATAACACTTTAAAAAAACTCATCAGTCATCTTTGGAGGGTTCCAGGGAACCAACTCTACTTTCAAAATTGGTAAATAAACTGTAAGGAAAAAAAAAAATCTGTAACAATTTGCCCTACCTTTCCTGTATGAACTATACTAAAAGGTAATATAGATAAGGTGTAGTTTCTCTTTATAGAAATATTACAGCTAATAAATAAGAAATTATTAGAATTAAAATATCACTCCACAATCCCAATAAATCACAGGATCTAGGAATTGAACAGTAAGGCTGCTAACTCCATAAAAGGATCGAAAACAAGACCGGCATATCTCCTTAGAACAAATGAGATCTCCACTGATTGCATGCTCAGGCCCTGCACCGTACAATTTTCTGAATGTAAAAGAAAGCAAAACTTACCTATAACAGCTTGAAAGACTGGGAAACCCAGCTGCATCACATAGGGTTAAGTCCTGGTGAATCAATACATAAAAAGGTCAATGCCCATTAGGAAAAAATGGATAAAGAACATGAATAGGTAATTCAAATACAAATTAGCAATGAAGATAGTAAATGATAATCAACCTCTCATTAATTAAAATAGAGCAGGACTGATGATAACTACCGTGTCGGCTAGGGTATAACCAGCATTCACATTATTGGTCGAAGTGTAAGTTAATGTAAATATTAGAAATCAATTTGGCTTTTTTACGTTCTCAAGGTATATTCTTGGAGCAAATCCGTTCCTATCAATTGCCCCTACAGAAATCAGAGAAATATAAAGACATGTACAAAAACGTACATTATAATACTATTGGTAACAATAAAATACATGAGAATAACCCAAACGTTGGTTAATGGAAGATGTAACTAAACTATACAATGAAGCCATTCAAAAGAATGATGTGAGCCAGGTGAGGTGGCATGTGCCTGTAGACCCAGCTACTAGGAGCCTGAGGTAGGAAGATTGCTTGAAGCCAGGAGTTCGAGGCTGCCATGCACTATGATCGCACCTGTGAATAGCCACTGCACTGCAACCTGGGCAACATAGCAAGACTTTGTCTCTTAACAAACAAAAAAGTAAAAATGATGTGTATTTATCCTGAAAGCTCTCCACAACATAAATGCAAAAGGTAAAATGCACATCAGTGTATAATGATGCTAGTGGGGGTCATAGTATACCACTGTTCTACCAGGAGTTAACAACTACATAATTCTAACAATGGGCTCAGAAAGTGTGGATATCAATTTAGTTAAACTATGTTACCATCCATACCCCTATGAAGAATAGCTTGCAAGGTTATAAACATTAATACCACCACTTTACTGCTGCTGTTAAAGAACACAGGACATTTGTGCAGAACTTACAAGAGCCAAGGATATCATTCTGGGACCCAATGGGCTGTGAGGAATTGGAAACTACCTCGTTTGCCGGTCATCTTAATCTGGACAAAAGTGAAATGGAGCAGTATTATCTGACAATATAAGTTAATACAAGATGGAGAGGTCATAGTTGGAAGTTAAACTTCACGAAGTACCTTACATAAACTTGCGTCTGGTGGTATCCATGCTTGGCAGTCACAGACCTTCATCATCTTGGTATCATTACTTACCGCTCCTATGCTGCCACTGAACTGACACCAGCCTCTTTCCCTTTTTTCTGGGATATGACCAAATTCAAGGGTTTGCTATGCTTAAAAGGAGTATCGTACCTATGTGTTTACAAACAATGGGAAGGCTCGAGTCACAGATCACACTGGTCAATGCTGCGCCAGCAGGCTAGGGGGCACTTTCTTGGCCATTGACACTTGACAATGCTGCCACACCTTCTGAGAACATACAGGAAGTTGGTCAACTTTTTCATCCCCAAAAGATAATTAACATAAACTATACCAAGATATTAGAATAAAGGAGGGATGTCCTTTAATCTTATTTTGCACCATCCATGAGAACTGTCTGCATGCCTGCTGCTCTGTTCTAAGATAAGCAGCCCTCTGAGTGCCCAGATAAGGAAGGCACGATTGAGCCGAGTGTTGCCACTGCTGCTCACTCACTAGATAATGTGAGACTGGGCATATCATCCCCTCTGAGCCTGTACATCGCTAAGTGAAGATAGCAATTGGAATTTGGGGAGGTCAAAATGAGATACAAAATACTTAACTAGGCACAAAGCATGCACTTAATAAGCTACTACATCAGGTTATTTTCAGGAACACTCCTCAATTAAACGACATAAAGAAGCCAGAAAGAAACAGCAACTACTAATTCTCTCCACAACAGATGTCTATTTAAGTTTTATTATAGTACATTCACTGCCTGATTCTTGGATCTGAAAGCTTTTGACTGAAGTGGCATAAACCTGTGGAAATACTGCTCCTACCACAGAGAACTTTTATTTCCATGGAGTCACATCATTCCTGCATCAAAGACGACTGTAAGCAACAACATTCTACAGGAGAAAGAGTTCTAGATACCACGACCAGCAGCGGCTACTTTTCCTCTCCTCTGGATACAGAAACATGTGCTAAAGTTCGGGCTACATACAGGTAGAGCTTGCTGTGTACTCTGCTCTGAAACAACCACTGGAAGTTCAGTAAGGCCCTTTTCCCCATGCTTGGGAAGGTCAATGCTGCTGCTGAAGTGAACAAAACCTTAGAAACATCTATTACCTCACGTCTAAAATCTTTTCAAGTGAAAAACAGCAAATTTTTGCCTGGTAAGAAATTCCAGTATATTGCTAACAGTTTACAGTATCTATTTTATGGGAAGAAACTTTAATAGTTTCTATATTTAATTACCACTAATAGTGTCACTTTTGGAGGTAAAGGAAGTTATTTTAATGGGTAGAAAATCTTTTTTCCATGCATTAAAACCGAGGCTGGCAAACTACAGTCCATGGCCAGCTGTCTGTTTTTATAAACAAAGTCTTACTGGAACACAGCCTAGCTCATTTTTTTGTATTGTCTGTGACAGTTTTCATTCAGTGGAGTTAAGGAGTTGCAACAGACACCATATGTGGCTTACAAAGCCTAAAATATCTACTATCTGGCCCTTTAAGGAAAAGTCTGCCACCCCTGCAATAAAATATCACCATGTTATACTAAGTAAAACTTCACTTGAAAGAAAACTTGAGAACACAAAAATACAAATGACATGCTTGCTCTGATTCAGGCACTTTCAAGATCATAGTTTATTTATTACTTCAGATAAAAAGATAGTATACATATTAAGGAATCCCTTAAAATTCAACTCTAGAGTTATACACCATCTAGTACTTTTGCATTGAATGTTAACAAAAAAAACTCTAAACACCTGAAAGCCCCACTATTAATATGAACTATGGTAACAAAAATTTGACATTTAATTTGTTCAATGTATATTATTTACATTATTAAACCAATGGTACGATAAACAGTGATAAAGAAATAGTAAAAAAAACTTTAAAAAGCAAAGATTTATAGGCTTATGATGCTAATTATCATAATTGTATATAAAAAATTAAAACATAGCAGAGCTTTCTATTACAAAATTCTTAATCATCTGAGTTGTAGTCATTACTTGCTACCCATTTACATGCAACATCTGCTAGGACTGACATTTGATTTTTTTTCCCCAAGAAAGTGTAAGTAGATAAATGACATTTCAGAGCAGACATTAAATTTACTGTGGACAGGGAAAAAAAAAAAAAAACCAAACAACTGTACTCAAGATTGGTACTGGTCACAAGCCTCTTCCCTATAGAAATTGTTAAAAAAACAGTAAGACCCAAAAAAAAAAAAAAAAAAAAAAAAAAAATCCAAAAAGGAGATGCATAGGCAAAGAGTACCATGAATGGCACAGCTCAAAAAAATCTGGGACCCATCAGACACACATCTTTTCTCTGTCCTTCAATGAAAGGTCTATTTTGCCATCAAATAACAATGACTTCTGAAGCAAGTGAGGGGCGCCAGGTGTACAGCTAATTAAATCTTGCAAAATACTAAGATGGGGGCAGGGGCGGCCAGAAAAAGGGGCAATTTATATAATAATTCAAACTATATACAGCATAACTGGAATGCAGCCCATCCCAAACTGGCTTTGTGAAACAATTGGACCTTTATGATTTAATAGTTAAAATTATAACAAGTGTAATAATACAATAGATTTACATGGGAAGCAAAATCCAAGGGGCATTTTATATTAAGTATTTACTGTGCTGTTTCAATTTAAAAATAATTTTGCTAAGTATACATCTCAACTGAGGTCTATGTATAAAATGTCCTAATAGATACAGATATTTACCTTTGGTGAGTTGAAGGCCTTTTTGTGACTTCTGTCTGAATCACAGGCAGAATGCTAGATATACATGCACATGTGGGAAAACTCAAACGGAGGTAATCCAAAAGCTGTGCATGTGTGAGGAGACTGGAGGTACTTTGAAAGTCAAAGTATATCAGAAACCCAAAACATGTGACAGTGAGAATGGCAACAGGGAATGGAATGCCAATATGGCAGTAAAAACTTTTTAAAAACAGAAAGAGGAAGGCCTCTCGTACCAGCAGAATCCTGCATACATACAAAAAAGAAAAAGCCACCCACCATTTCTTAAAACAAAAGCCAATTGTAGTGTGGGAAAGTACAAATCGCAGAAAACCAGAAGTCAATAGAAGAAAAACTACTGGTTCACATGAAAGGAGAGCATTTCATTCTGAGCAGTTACTTGGTGAACGCTGCCACCACGGCCCACAGAACCTCGTTGGTGTTGGCCTTCAGACATTCCACTTCAGGGTCTAAGTCGAGCAGCTGCCGCACTCTCTTGGTGGCTAAATCATACTGCTCATCCAGAAGAGGAGCAAAAGCATTCTCCAGGACATCCGAGGCATGGGCTAGGTAAATGAGGGCCAGCAAGCGCTTGTCCATGCGGTGAGGGTCATTTACCCATTTGTCAAGAACAGCTTCTTGTACTTTCTTGATGAGGCGCTGCTTAATGTTGTTGTTGGTGAGGGGATGTGTTGTCATGTCAAAAAGTAGGAAGTTCTGTTTCTCTGTTGTCAATACGCCCTTTTCCACCAGGTTTTTAGCTAATCGTTCCCGCACATTTCTTAACTGATAATGCAATTTTAATGGATTCCACGTCTCACCTACACAAAAGATTTCAGAAATTAGAAAGGATTGGTATTACCTAATTTTACAATATTTTTGCACTGTTAAATCTGTAAAACAGTAAAATCTGACTCCCCCCCACCCAATAAATAAAAGAAAATCCAACAATGTTTTTCTCCCTGACTAGACCATGAACCCCCTAAACAGCCAGGCCTTTGGATTCTAAACACCTGGCACATTCTCAGGCACAGTAGTCACTCAGAAGACTAAATGGAAAGCAGTCTTCAAACCACAGTCACCCTTAGTCTTACGTGAATGAGCCAATATTAAATTATGTTCCAGCCTCCCTCCAGCTATTGTCAAAAAGCAGCTAACAGCAAAATAAGAAGATTCTCTTCTGTTGAACAATAATCTGTAACAAATAGACAAAAGAAAAAAGCTTCCTAATTAATATGCTATTCTTGAAATCACTAAATATACACAGCCTATAAAACGAGGGAAGCCTATTTACGCAATGCTATTCTTTGATAACAATATAAGGCTAATTCTCTAACAGGACGAAAATTTCCACAATTTTAATCCTGCCATCTATGCACACTTCCTTTCGAGATAGAAATTTTTAAAATAAATCCAAATGATTTTTCACTATAATTTTTTGTTTTATTTATAGAAGACTGGAAGGAAATACACCAAAATATAATCTTGGTTATCTTTGGGATTATGCAGGACATTTTTTTTCATACTTTCTGTATTTTCCAAACAAGCTCCAATGAACACGTAACTATTTTTATAATTTGAAAAAATACTAGGCCGGGCGCGGTGGCTCACACCCGTAATCCTAGCACTCTGGGAGGCTGAGGCAGGTGGATCGCTCAAGGTCAGGAGTTCAAGACCAGCCTAAGCAAGAGCGAGACCCTGTCTCTACTAAAAAATAGAAAGAAATGATCTGGACAACTAAAAATACATATATAGAAAAAATTAGCCAGGCATGGTGGCACATGCTTGTAGTCCCAGCTACTCGGGAGGCTGAGGCAGTAGAATTGCTTGAGCCCGGGAGTTTGAGGTTGCTGTGAGCTAGGCTGACACCACGGCACTCTAGCCCAGGCAACAGAGTGAGACTCTGTCTCAAAAAAGAAAAAAAAAAAAGAAAAAATACTACAGTATTTCTAAATTAGAACATGTTAAAGATCAACCATGGGCACTTTTTTTTAAATGCAAAAGCTTTACAGTAGAAATTTTATAATACTGACAGAAACACCTTAAACTGCACTGTCCATTACAGGAGCCATGAACCACATGGAACTATTAAATTTAAATTAATAAAAAAATTCAGCTCTGCAGTTGCACTAGCCACATTTCAAGTACACAATAGGCACATGTAGCCAGTGGCTACTGACTAGACAACACAGGAATAGAACATTTTCATCATCACGGAAAATTCTAGTACACCACTTTAAAATCTTAAGGTGTTGTCTTAAAATACATTACTATTCAATTGGCCACAGACAATTATTTTACCATACTTAATATTAGCAGGGGGCTATGACAGACTAATCAGTCCTGGACTTGCCCTCTCACCATAATAGAAACCTGGATAAAACATGTGAAAGGAACTATTTTCAGATGCTGGTCAAAAAGCAGCCCAGAACTGAGACCCCTAAGTGAGCCCCATGACTGCCCAAGCTTACTACCTAAAGGCACAGTCCAGGTGGCAGAGCAGGAAGACCCTAAGCAGAACGCAGTAGTCACAGGTGTTAAGGCAGTGGAGATCACAGCTCAGGGCAGTTAAGGCAGGTGGAATGTGCAAGGCAGAGTACTGAAGAGAAAGCTCATCCACCAGTAACTCAACTGCCTACCAAAACAAAATTCAGCAATCTTTAAAGAAAGACCACAAAATTCAGCACTCAACAACTTAACAGAGACAATATCGAGCATACTTAAAAAAATAAATCACTAGATTTGCAAAGAAGAAAATGTGACTCAAAACTAAGGGGGAAAAAAGTCAATCAAATCGAACATGACTCAGAAATGACAGAGATGATCAACGTAGCAGAAAAGGGCTTCAAACAGCTACTATAGGCCGGTCATGTTAGCTGGGATCTGTAACCCCGGCTCTTTAGGAGGTTGAGGAAGAAGGACTGCTTGAGGCCAGGAGTTCAAGACCAGCCTGGGCAACACAATGAGACCCCGTCTCTAAAAAAAGTTTAAAAATTAGCTGGGCGTGGTGGTGCATGCCTATAATCATAGCTATTCGGGAGGCTGAGGCAGGAGGATCGCTTGAGCCCAGGAGTTTCAGGTTACAGTGAGCTATGATCACGTCACCACACTCCAGCCTAGGTAACAAGAGTGTGACCCTGTCTCTTAAAGAAAAAGATAACTTAAGTATCAGCCTCACATTTTACCCAAATTCCTAATTCAAATGTACACTCTGTTTTACAAAATCCTAACTGCATTTACAAACTTGAAAAAAAGTTTTTAGACTTCTCATCTTTTCACTGCTTAATCAGAGGAATGGGGGGGAATAGTGCAATAAAGCCCAAATTGAGAACCAAGTTCAGTTAGCATTTATATTGATAAGCTTCATTCATAAAATGTCACTTAACAGGTAAATTTCAGAAGTATACAGTCATCGCGAATGTTGAGATTTAATCCTCTGTGTGCCATTTTAATTTATGGTATGTATATAAACTATCAAAGGAAATTTGGTGGTCTAAGATATGATACTAAACTAAAGCCCAATGTGCCATTAGCATACATGATGTAAGAAAAAGAAACTGTTTATGAGTAGAGAGTCTGAAAACATCGCAATAGTGCTAAGTGGCATCAAAGTGGGTATCGGTAACAGGAAAATTAAGGCAAAACTCACTACATTCCCTAAAAATAATGTTAAGCATTGTAACACATCTTTGAGAAACCTTTCCTTTGGCCAGCTGGGAACTAAATTACAAATTCTAATTTGTACAGCCAGAAGCAGTAACAGGCCAACACTGGCAATTGTCGCTCCGTAAATTAATATTACTATATTAGAGAAAGAAATGGTCTCAGGAGTTTTGCAGGGCTCTGCCCTGAAAGAATATGTGAACATGTCAGTTTGCATATCAAAAGCTGCTCGACCTCAGGAAGGCATCTCAAAGGTCAGTAGCAGCTGCTTTCCAAGGTGATTGCTGGGGTCTCAACCCCGTGGTTCTCACCTGCTTTGAAGGACAAAGCAAGGTCCACATGGAATCATGGGATGAGAGCTGATCAAAGAGTGTCCACCCAGAGACAGATACCTGTGGCTAAAAACAATTAGCCCAAGGGACAGTTCCTGCTTGACTTCTGATGACCTGTCTCTAACTGCAATAACTAGATAAAGAAATATGGAGCCACTATATCTCTGTTTAACCCTTCTGTTAAGTAATAGCTTTATCTTAGAACTTAAAAATTTGTCCTTGAAAGTTCTGTAACCAGAGTTAGTTAAGGGATCTATAGAAGCCTTCTGAAAGACTTTTAACCCAAAACAAACTACCTGTTATTATGTAAATCTGTTACCCCTGGCAACTGATCTCTGTACCTATAAGTGCCCATGTGAAACTTTATTCTGGGCCTCACCATTCACGGGGATATTGTAGGGACCCCTGAGTATCCCTGCTTTTTGTCTTTTATCTTTATATAAATCTATAAAACTATACCTTCGTCTCTCTGTATTCTTTTATTTCCATATTTTCCACTTTCTATTATTTTCTTATCCTTTGTGACTACCCCTATCTAAGGGCCCTGATTTTTTGCTGGGAGTGTAGCTAACTCCCTGCAGGCAATACAACATGAGAATGACCCAAAGATTGCTTAGGCCAGTGATCTCTAGAGAATATACAAAATGACCCACGAGAGGACAATTAAAAGTTATTATATTAGCTCACAGCTTCTGTGGCTGTTGGAGAGGAGAGGAGGGGAGGGGAAGAAGAAAAGAAGTTATTAGTACTTCTACTTTTATCTTAAAAATTGTATTTGCTAATATTTAACATGGAGTTAACATTAATGCCCTCACTGAGTCTCTGTCAGATGTTGCACGTCACTGACAGGTATACATGGAGGGCTAACCCAGAGAGCACTGACAATGTGATAGGTATTGTGATGTACTGTATCAATGTGCTGACTCACTGGATTTGTAGATTATCGTTATCTAGTTCTAACTAAACAAACCCTCATAAAACGAGCAAAGTAATTTTAAAAGATTCTTGCAACAGAAATTGCAACTGAAGACAAGTCCAATATCAAAGGGGGAGAGAGGAGTGGAGTTAAAGTTTTCCTCACTCAATGAGATAAAAAGAAACATCAAATCTACAAGAAGGTTGTCAAAAAATTCAAAACTAAGTTTAATGTTTTCTTTCAGTTAAGAAGGAAGAATGACCGTTGCCCTAAGTGTAAAGTGATCATTACTGTCCTATTAGCTAATAATGGAGTATATATATTTAATTTTTAAATAAAACAAACATAAAAACAACATATCTTACTGAAAGAAGAACATCCGAATAGGACTATTGTTTTTAAAAACTCTGCTTATTCATAACTTAGAAAACTGACCATGTTCCATGTTAATTACCAATCTCTGAAAATGTCCAGTTGTTTTTAGAAGCTACTCTAAATAGTGATCTGTTTGAACATGAGACGAAATGACAATGAATGTATGCAGTAGCTACGTTTTAGGTAACAGCAGAGAGGAATAACAAGATAACTTAGGGCTCACACTCAAGGAGCTTCCCAACTAGGAAATGAGACAAACATACAAATAACTTTAATATAAATGTCATAGTCATTTGTGCTGTCAAATTTTTCAGGTTCTCCTCCCTCAGGTTGCACTTCCCTGTCTCCCTGAAGTTAGGAGGGGCCATGTGATTTGTTCTGATCAAGGAAACATGAACCACATGTCATTTCTGAGCAGAAACTTAAGAGCCAGAGTTGCTACACTCTTCCTCCTTTCACCACAGTGACTGATACTGCTCCCGATGGTGGTGGCGTCCCCTGCCTGGCTACCAGAGGGAGAATGCAGTGGCCTGTGACTGACTGACTGCCTGAATGAGAAATAAACTGCTGTTTTAAGCCACTGTGGTTTTGGGGTTGCTTATGACCATCCAGAATAAGGTATCATGTGGTAATTTTGATGAAGAATGATAGGAGCTCTAAGTAAGAATATTACATCTCATTTGATAACTGCTAAGTTTTGATAAACAGGATGAAATTTTATAAAAACCATTCTTTTCCCCACTCAGTGACTGACCCCTTTCAAGTTTGCCTAAATAAACAAACAAGCTTCTGGCTATTTTATTTAGGTTCCTTTCAAAAGGATTTTAAACTTTTTACACAATCTTTTAAATAGAATTCAGGTTTTGGTTTAATACACAGCAGCTTACCGCTAAGTAATTCAATCCAGTTCTGGACCGTTTCTGGAGGCTGAGTCTCCTTAACATGCTTTAGAGCTTCATCAAGAAGAACATCTCCTGTTGGAGCATCCGACTTACAGATTACCTAAAATGTAAGCAATAAGCATGAAATCATCCACTGATGCCTCTTTCTGACTTGGTTTCATTAAATGAAAAACAAACAATTATGTAAATAATTCGTTATGCTTAAAGCCCTAAGTGTTTATGCAGAATCAAAGTTCAGATTTTAAACTACTTCTATGTTAAGGAAATTCAATATTAAATCTAACCACATTAGCTTGAATTAAAATAAAGCTATCCTGCAACAATCAGTAAAGCAAAATGCTAGGACAGTTTATAGTCATTGTAATTCCTTTCATTACTGAACCTTGGGCTGTCTAATCCCAAATTCATTTTTTAAACATTATTATTAGTTCCAGAAACAGACTCAATTATATTTCAGAATTTAGTACAGGCTGAGTATCCCTAATCTAAATACCTGAAATCCTCCAAAATCTGAAACTTTTTGAGCACCAACATGACACTCACTGGAGCATTTTGGATTCTAGATTATGGGATTAGGGATGCTCAAAGCAAGTATAACACAAATATTCCAAAATCCAAAAAAATTCTAAAATATTAAACACTTCTGTTTGCAAGCATTTCAGATAAGGGATACTGATATGGTTTGGATGTTTGTTCCCTCCAAATCTCATGCTGAAATTTGATCCCCAATGTTGGAAGTGGAGCTTGGTGGGAGGCTATTTGGGTCATGGGGGTGGCTTAGTGCCCCACCCATGGTAATGAGTGAGTTC
>RJWJ010033863.1:0-17617 GCA_004363605.1 Indri indri | reverse complement strand
CATTCTACTAAGCGAAGTATCCCAAGAATGGAAAAACAAGCACCACATGTACTCACCATCAAATTGGTAGTAACTGAACAACACATAAGTGTACATATAAGAATGGCATCTATTGGATGTCGGGTAGGGAGGGAGGGGGAAGGGGGAGGGGCGAGGGGGAGGAGGGGATGGATATATGCATACACAAAGAGTGCAATGCACACCATCCGAGAGATGGACACGCTTGGGACCGGGACTTGGGGGGAAGGGGGGGCAAGGGCAACATATGTAACCTAAACATCTGTACCCCTATAATAACAAACAATAAAAAAAAATTTGATAATGATAATGAAAAAAAAAAAAAAGAACTTCACTTCTGCCAAGTGATTGTAATCATCCAATCACAGCAATTTGTCAGCATGTGTGGGGAACCTTACAACCCAAATTCCTGGGTTAAGATTTCACATCAGCCACAAACTCAAATGTCTTGAGTAAAGCTGTTGTGAACACATAGAGCCACAGAATTTCTCATGCCAGATTGAAATTCACATTTCGCTTCGTGACTCTAAAGATCTCCTAGGGCAAGGACTGTGTCTTATTCATTTGTGGGTCCCTAGAGACCAGGCAGTGCTTGGCACGTGGCAGGTGCTTGGTAAATGGGCTGATTAATCAGATGCTTAAGAAACTCCAAGCAAAGGTGACCAACTCACCCCATTTTGCCTAGGATGTTCTGGTTTTAAAACTAAGAGTCTCACATCCCAGTCATCCCTTCAGCCCCAGGAAAACCAGGACAAATGGTCACCAGATGCTTGAGTCTTTCTGCTCCTGTCTCATGGCTGCATTCAAGATAATCCAATAAATGATCACTTCATCTTTCCTAAATGTCTCCCAAGAGTTGCACTCCCAGGAACTTCTTCAAAAGGAAGCATGTAAATGTCCCTGCTACAATTTGGATCATTTTTAACTTCTCTTGTGTCCAATAGAAACACCACCCCACTACCCCCAGAACTTTGGCCTAAGAAATATTCGCCTGTAATTCTTTCATTCCCCCTTTCTTCTCACCCCCTAGAGCAGTTATGTTCATGGGTGGGTCTCTGGGTGCCCCCTAGGATCTTGCTTCAGGCTCAGAAAAAAGGGCTGACCATACATGTCTCCAGAAATTTTTCTTCTTTATCCTCTACATCAAAATTTCTCTGTCCTATGTCAACTCCCCAGCTAGATGATAAAGCCTTGGTCCTCAAAATAACAATCTTTCACTTCGTTGGAACAAGAGAAACTTAAGCACTGGGACATTTTTTTGTCCCCTCTTAGACCCTCAAAATGCTCTATTAGCCGAAGCATGAAGCAGCCAAGCTTAGGCAACAAATAAAACGAAACGAATGGTGAAGTAGGATTACTGGTTCGCATAACCAAAAAGTCAGCTCAAGGCGTGCGCACAATGCAGCCAACACTCTGCCTTTCTCTCCCTCCCAATTCTGCTCTCCTCAGTATTACTAGCTTTCCGTTTCAAACAAACTCGCTTTATGGAATGGGAAGCATGTCATTGGCAAGGCCAGAATGTCATTTTCCTTTCCCCACACACTGCCACAGGACTAGACCGATTCCCTTCCAGAATCCATTCCCAACTCTCCTCACAGGAACTCAGGTTGTGCCTGGCAGGGCATGGGGCATGTGTCTGCCCTGAACCAGTCATTCTGGTTGAAGATAGTGGGACCCTCTGATTAGTCCAGCAGGGTCACTTGCCACTTGCTGATGAAGGGAAGGGGAAAAGAGGGAAGGATTAGGTATGGGGCTGACAAAAATCAAAGCTGTGAAAACCCACCCATCTGCCCCACACTTCACCTACCCATAGGGCTTTGCTTCACAGCCATCCTTAACCCATCCCAAAATGGCTTCTCTGGCTAAAGCCCTGTAGCCTTATTTAGAATCTGCTTGGGGGAAGGGATAAAAATATGCTATGAAAAAATAATAATAATAACTTCCCGTGAAGAATAAAAAAGTCCAGTAAGTACAGTAGTTTAAATTTCATGCCATAAAACATGAGGGGATGCTCCCCTGAAAGGGGGAGGCTTTTGCTGCAGCCACCCAGGGAAGTTTACAGGTGTTTTGGCAAAGCTTCCCTGATTGATGCCAGAAAGACCTGCCTCCACCCAGCTGCATTCTCCATTTATTCAGAGTGCTCGGAGCAACTTCACTCTCTAATTGCCTGTAGTTAGTCATTAGGTCTCAGCTGCAAGACTTGGGAATGCCAAGAAGCCAGCACAACCCAGAGGTCTTTTGTGTTTTAAATACTTGGACCAAAAAAAGAAATTTCCTGAGGAAAAGTTACCATTTAGACATATATAAGCCAAAGGGCTCTGATTTGGAAACATTTCAGGCAATCCAACTTTGAAATCCCTGAGGTTCACGGAAGAAAATCAGAATAGCAGCATACACAGAAATGAGATTTTACAATCCTTTGTGCTTATTCTTGTGCATGGCACTGACTACAAAGTGAGTTAGCCAAATCGGTTGGGGGAATTCAATTCAATGCTATGAACATTAATTGAGCTCTGTTTCAGTGAGAATGCTTTCAGCTGCAAATAACAGCTGAAAGAGCCAATTAAAATTGGCTTTAAATAATAGGAATTAATTACCTCACATAACAAGAAGTTGGAGAGAGGCAGGTCCAGAAATTGGTTAATCTGGCAGTTAGACAGGGCCAAGAATATTGGTTGGCTTTTTTGAGATTCCCATGGAGATACCATCATGATTTGAAGATGGCTGCCATAGCTTCAAACATAACGTCTTCACACGACAACATCCAAAGGTAGGAGAGATGGTAGGATTTCTCCATGCCCATCTCTTTCTGTTTTTTTTGGAATGGAAAGTCTTCTTTACAATCCCTCTCAATAGACTTTCTCTTAACATCTCTTTGGGGAAAATTAGACCACATAGCCATTCCTAAATCAATAAGCCAGATAAGAGGAATATGACAGTAATAAATGCTTTAGACCGATTATGATTTATTGCCAAAGTCTGGGCCCACTTTCTTTAGTACCTTGCCTCCTAAATAAATTTAGGGATCTGTTGGTAAGGAAGAAAAGATGAAGCAGTGGCTATTAGGTAGGCAACAGTGTCTTCCCCCAAGAAGCCACCTCTGTGTTCTGCACTGGACATACAAAGATGGATAAATCACAGCCCGTGTTCCATATTGTCTGTTGCCCTGCTTAACTGCAAAATGGATTGGAAGTGGTAAAGATTTGCCAGATTTTATGTTCTAAAAATGACTACAACAGAACCTTCCATCCCCCGTGCTCTTCTTACAGTGTGACTTTAACATTCTGTCCAATGAGAGATGGGGTCTGTATTCCCTCCCTTTGAATCAGGAAGGGCTTGTGCTTATGGCTGATGTGACACCATGTGACTTCTAAGGCTAGATCTTAAAAGTCATTACAACTGCCACCTAGTTCTCTTTGGATACTTTTTGGAACCCAGTCACCATGCTATGAGGAAGCCCAAACTTCCCTGTGGAGGGCCCAGCAGTTCCCAAAAGGCCCCACCCCTTAATCCCACCACAATGGGGATTCAGTTTCCACACATGGATTTGGGGGACATTCAGACCACAGCACTGGCCTCTTTGCTTTTCTGTAAATATGCCAGGCCTGCTCCCGTCTCAGGCCTTTGCACTCACCATCCCTCTACCTGAAGCATTCTTCCCCCATATCAGACCTAATCTGGACACAGGAGGGCTGGAAAAATATAGCCCCTGACTGAAAAACTGAATAACTGAATAACTTTCTCCTATATGTGGCTCACGCCTTCCTCTCCTTCCAATTTTTGTTCAAATGTCACCTTCTTGGCGAGGCCTTCTGTGTAACACCCAACTGAAAATTCCAATCTGCAACTCCCAGAATTCCCACCATCCTTCTTCCTCACTTTACTGTTGACCGTAGTGTCGTCTGAAATGCCATATGTTTTATTTATCTGGCTTCACTAGAATCTAAATTCCATGAGAGCAGAGACTTTTACCTGTTGCATGTACTACTGTATTCCCAAGGTTGGGACTAGTGTTTGGCACCTAATAGCTGTCATAAATATTTGTGGAATGAATGAATGAATCCCATCTCCTTCTTATAGTTACTAATTATAACTTTTACTTATAACCAGTACTGCTACAGTTATTACTTTAAGAATAAGCATATGACCCACACCAGACCAAGACTTAATTGTAGAGACTTTGGTTGGAATTCCTGGCAATTTGTGACAGAGACGGACTGCTAGTGATCACAAATCCAAGCACTCCTACTCGTGATGTGCAGTTGTTGCTAGGAAGCATTTATTCAGTCAGGGGCTATATTTTCCAGCCCTCCTTGTGTCCAGACTTGGTTATGTGGCCAGTTCTCACTGATGGGAGGTGAGAGAAGGTGCAGAGTAAACATTCTTTAAGAAATGGGTAAGTTTTCTCCATGTTTCTTTCCCCCATTTGCTGGCTAAATAAAGAACACTCTGCGCCCCCAGGGATGGTGGGGCCCTATGTGACTCCACAGAGAAAAGCCATGGCTGACGAGGAACACCTGCATCAGGCTGCCCTGTGAGAGAAAAAAAATAAGGTCTTACTGTGCTAAGACAATTAATATAAGAGGGTTGCAGATATCTTTATTATAGAGTGTCTTTTTTTCCTTTGGGTAGATGCCCAGCAATGGGATTGCTGGATCAAATGGTAATTCTACTTGTAGCTCTTTGAGGTATCTCCATATTACTCCACAAAGGTTGTAGACATCTGCACTAGAACGTTTATAGCAGCACAATTCACAATTGCAAAGATGTGGAAACCACCCAAGTGCCCATCAGTACGTGAGCGGATTAATAAAATGTGGTATATGTATACCACGGAGTTCTGCTCAGCCACAAAAAACCATGGTGATCTAGCACCTCTTGTATTCTCCTGGATAGAGCAGGAGCCCATTCTGCTAAGAGAAGCATCACAAAAATGGAAAAACAAGAACCACATGTACTCACCATCAGATTGGTACTAACTGATCAACACTTTTGTGCACATGCAGTAGTAACATTCATCAGGTGTCGGGCAGGCAGGAGTGGGGAGGAGAGGATGGGTATATTCATACCTAATGGGTGCAGTGCCCACCGTTTGGAGGATGGACATGCTTGAAGCTCTGACTCAGGTGGGGCAAATGCAATATATGTAACCTAAACATTTGTACCCCCATAATGTGCTGAAATAAAAATAAATAAATAAAAATAGAAGAAAAAAAAAAGAGGTTGCTTCTTACAGCAGCTAGCATTGGCTAACTAATCCACGCTGTTGCTAGCCTGGAGGTATCAAGGGCTACTGCACAGGAAGAACGTGCCTGAACTCACAGATCACAGAGGAAAGCAGATCTGGGGAAACTCCAGATTCACAAGGACACCATTTTGAGCCCCTGGATAAAGTTAGTTCTTCCAATAAACTCTTTGTGCTATTTGAGCCAATAAACAATTCTCTTTTTCTCCCAAGCAGGTTTGAGATGAGCTTTCTGTTACTCATAATAGGAAGTCCTGACTGATGGCAGGCAGGTGGAGAAAGGTGGGGAAAAGAGGGTCCCAAAGGCGTTTAAGACCCTTGGTGGACCCCAACCACCTAAGGGCTTTGGAACTTATACGCCATCAGCTCTAGTGAAAAGGGCACCAGGTCAGGATCTGAGACGCTGAAACATCGGAAATTAGAACCAGCCGCAGCCAATGCCCTTTTCCAAAGGAGTAATCCACGTCACAATTCAAATTTGTTTCTCACCTACCGGAAGTAATCTGTTCTTTCTCCATGTGCCTTTCTGGACCTACCCTGCAATTCTATGATTTTCCTCTATGATTGGGACTTTTTTAAACTTTGAAGGATAGAAAGAAAATTGAAGTCTAATCTTCTTCAAGCAGTGGAGAGCTTGAGTATTTTTGACAGCGTCACTGAAGAGCAAGCACTCTTTCATCAGTCACCCATGCATCAGGCCAATTACCTTCCTGACAGCTGCTATGGAACAGAGCGTTCCAACCAGGTAGAGATCATTGTAAAGCTATTTAAATTCCTAGAATGTTAGAACTGAAGGAAGTGCACCTCCTGTGTGATGTTGGTTACATTTCTTAACCTCTCTGTGCTTCACTGTCCTCACCAATAAAATAAATTCATTAAAAGAGTTGTTGTAAAGAGTTATATGATATGTTACATGTAAAGCACTTAGAAATGTGCCTCTTACATAACAATCAATATGATTTTTTCATCATTAATTTTCATTATTATTTATCTTTTCATTATTATTGATTGAGTGAGTGAACACTACATACTGTGCTAGATACCAGGGATACAGCAGTGAACAGATAGATGTGTTTCTTGCCTTCATGGAAGTTACAGTCTAATGAAGGAAAGGGGAAAAAAATAATTACACAGATAACTACCAAATTACAACAGGAATGAATGCTACTTTGAGCATACAGCAGAGCGTAGCACATGCTGTCAGCGTGCTGCTCACATTCCCTCGATCAATCCAGAATTAGACTTTGTTGAACTTTTTCATTTTTAAAATGTAGCATTGGCCGGGTGTGATAGCTCGTGCCTGTAATCCCAGGACTTTGGGAGGTCAAGGCAGGACGATCGTTTGAGGCCAGGAGTTCAAGACCAGCCTGGGTAACACAGTGAGAACCTGTCTGTGCGAAAAATTTAAAAATTAGCCGGGCATGCTGGCATGTGCCTGTAGTCCCAGCTACTCAGGAGACTGAGGCAGGAGGATCACTTGAGCCTAGAAACTCAAGGTGACAGTGAGCTATGATGATGCCACAGCACTCTAGCCTGAGTGACAGAGTGAGACCATGTCTCTAAAAATGAATGAATGAATGAATAAAATGCAGTGTTGTTTTTTCTTGAATCACACATAATAAAGTAGAGACTGACAAAATCTTTTTCAGAGTTTAAGACCTGCTAAGGATCCTAACAAAGCAGAGAGAGGGAGAGGGAGGGAGTCCTCCTTTTTAAACAGCTAGTTCAAATTATGTTACTGTAATAAAAATTACTTAAAATAACTAGTTTTTAAGTGGACATTCAGAAATCTTAATAAACGCAAATTTCTATTCTAGCAGTACATTGAAATGGAAGCTTGCCACACTTGTCGTCAGACAGGTAGCCACAAGGAAAATGCAGGATGACAGTAAGGATCTCTCCAGAGGGCCTGCGTGTGAGCACTTATCCCTTGGGAAGTCCTGGTGCACAGCAGTGAATGGGAAAGATTACCAAGGCAGGGTAGGTAAGGGAACTGGGTAAAGGCAAAAACTTTTCCCCAAAAGTTGCTCTACATTTTATAACCTTAAATTCAAGGACAGCAACACATTCTATCTTCATTTCCTGTGGAACAATCCAGTTCAGCTAATTACTATTGGGGATTAACTGGAAATTCAATACATTACGCAAAGGTCCCATTTACATACTGTCATGTCAGGCCAGCACTGAAATGTAGCTGTAGTTTAAAAGGAGGAGATGACGCCTGGTTCTCTTCCAGAGACATTTCCAAATGAATGAGGATGCTCCCTAACCCAAGCACAATAGAGTAAACCTCATGGATAGCTATGGTTTTGTTACCAGGATGGCAAGAGAGCGATTCTCAGGCCCCCTTTTCTACAGAAATTCAGGTGTAATTACTGGTTGCTTGCAAAGAGCAGCATGACTTTTTGTATCACTTACCAGGATCAAATATGTAAGGCCGACTATCCGGTCTCAATGTGGGAGAGAGAAATAGGGGCCTGGGCCAGGGTGCAGGTGGAGATTCTAGGAAAGGAGCCATATTTTAGAAACAGAAAGAGCAAGAGATGATGTCGACATCACCCACAGCCCTGGTGCAACCCCACATACCCTAGTCGGCAGTGACCGCTGCGCATCAGGCAGGCCGTTCCCACTGCCTAGAATGCCCTTCCATTGTCTCTCCTTGCAAACACCAACTGTTGGCTGCGGGAACCTGGATGAGTCACTTAACCTCTAATGCAAGTGACTATAGTAACTACTCCACTGGCTTCATGTGAGGATTAAATACAACATTGTATTTAAATGTCTATCCCATCACCTAGAGCACTATAAATTCTCAATAAATGTTTATATTTATAATAACAAAAATAATTAAATATATCAAGAGCTTACCATGTGCCAGGCACTGTTCAAAAGGTTTTACATTATTATTTTATTGAATCTTTACAACACCTCTATGAGGTGGGCACTATTATGCAAATGAGGAAACTAAGGTACAGAGAGGTGAATTAACCTGCCCAAGGTCACACAGCTAGTAAGTGATGGAACTGGGATGTCTGACCTAAAGAGTCAGGAGCTATGTAAGCATGATGATCAGCAAATTGGCAGACGGCACATTGATGAGAGTGGCTTATGACTCAAAGAAGAGAGAGAGATTTGGAAAAACACAGCACCCGATAGCATAGAGTCCTACAACAATAAGATGAAATTGAAATGGGGGTTAGATAGAGACCTGCACTTACACTCTAAAATCTACTGTGAAATGGTAACGTTGCTGCTCTCCCTTGGATCTTTATTTTAACTGTGTAGATGTATACTTGAGTTCTGTTTCTAGGCTGACAGTTGTTTTTAGAAATAGACAAGGTATAAATTAAAAATAAATGCCTACATACATATTGGATGAGAACCACCTGGTTTAATAGCAGCTTACAAGAAATGGATTTAAAGGTTTTCATCAACTGCAAGCTGACTTCGAATCAGCAATGCAAGGAGGCATTCACAGAAAGACTTTGATCTTGACGATGCATCAGTGGAAGCCGAGCATTCCAAACAAGGACAGTGAAAGTCCTTCTCTGCCCTGACCAACCTCAGGTGTTTGGTTCTGAGCACTGTATTTGAGGAGGGATGTGGAAAAATTTAAGCGTGTCCTAAAGCAGGCGACATTGATAGAAAGGGATCTTAAAGGCTTGTCACGTGAGGATGGGTTACACTTTGCCAAAGAATTGGAGGAAAACTATCTGGAGAAAGAATAGAATAAGCAGTAGGTTTTCTCTGGACTCCAGGGGACACAGCCTAGAGCTGGAAGCTGAAGAAAAAGTGATTGCAGCCCAATATGAAGAAAAATCTTTAACCAAAGTGAAATGGACTAAATGTAGAAGGTCCAGAGCCTGGAAACCAGGTCACGAATGGCCATGAACGGTTAGGGCAGACAAGACTCTTTCCCAGACTGGCAAGGCCCTCTGCATCTGGTCCCTACCAGACCCCCACAGAGTCTGAGTTCTGTCATGCTCCGCCTGTCTCTGCGTTCCAGCCCCTCCACAGCCCTTTCCAGCCCTTCCTAGACAAACTGGTCTGCCTTGTCGCAGGCCATCTGCACATGATTCCCCTCTGCCCAGAATGTTCTTCCATTCCCTCATCATTTCATTAATTCTTCCTCATTTTTCGCATATTAAGAGTCCCTCCTCTAATTAATATCATATTAATATCATACCGTCTCATATGAAGAGTCCCTTCCTCTAAGGATTTTTTGACACCCCAGATTAACTCAATCCCCATCTGGGGCTTCTCAGAGCACTGCTCATCTCACTGTTAGAGTTTTGTATTTTTCTGTTATTTTTTATTATTCGTCATGGGCACGCGCACACACACACATGCGCACACACACGCAAAATCATAAACTCCATGAAACCAGCCGTCTGGTCTTGTTCACTGTTGCACTCCCAGAACCTTGTACCTAGTACGTTTTCCACATCTATTTGTTAAATGGACGGACAGATGCATGGGGGGATGGGCAGGGGGACAGAAGAATGGAAAGATGGACTTGATGGATACACAAAGACACTGCGCTTACGGGAAAATGGATTATATAAAATTTTACAAGAAGTTTTTCATCAAAGTGTATCAAACACACAGAGAAGTGCAGGAATAGATTAACTGTCATGACCTTTCAAATTCTGAGAGTACACGTGTCACCTCAGTTTTGTTAGTTCTTTCCCCAGTCAAGATATCTGGAAACTTCAAGATATCTGGAAACTTATAAATTGTCCCCAAAGGCAATCATGATTTTTCTTTCCTTGACTTCTCATTCTAATCCCACCTCACATGGGCTCCACCGCTCCTCTGAGCCACCATTACGGCTGCTGCTGCTATTTGGAATTCTCGAGGCAGGAAGACAGCGCTCGAACCTCTAGACTGCACTGCATAGGAGGCCCACTGCTTTCCACGCGGAAGGAAGAGGCCTCTCCATCCCCCTTGCGGTGCACTCTGTTCAAGGTTCCCAAGCAGCATGCTCACGGCCAAGAGTGTTACAGAGCGCAGCGGGTTATAGATTCTCATATAAATGAATATACGTTTGTACCTGTATACAAATGTTTATAGACACAAACGAACTCCTTCCCCGACTCTCTTTCACTCGCCCTTGGCAACTGGCTCTTGAACTTTTACCTGGCTGAAGGGTGTCCCACAGTGCTAGGTTCTGTTTAAAGATGT
This sequence comes from Indri indri, assembly GCA_004363605.1. Classification (NCBI taxonomy): domain Eukaryota; kingdom Metazoa; phylum Chordata; class Mammalia; order Primates; family Indriidae; genus Indri; species Indri indri. The sequence goes on along the minus strand of RJWJ010033863.1, from coordinate 7,170 downwards.
TTCCCTTGGGACCCGGTAGTTCTTGTTATAATTTGACATTAGAAATAAATAACAAAGAACCACTCAGCAGGCTCAGGGATCCTGCCCACCTCAGCTGAGCTCCAAACTCATGCCAAGAATCAAAAAGGTCTGACAGGGCTCCCAGCACATTCTTTGGGGAGGCAGGGAGCTGAAAGGGGTGTCCCGTATACATGCCAGTGGCCAGGCTACCGCCGAGAGCAGCACTGTCATGTTTCATCTGCCAAGGGCAGCGAGAAAGGGCTGGATGTGGACTTCAAGATTAAGTGCTGCTCGTGGAACCGAACTCTGTGGACATTCCTCCGGGCAGCCAGAAGAGTGTGTCTAAGGTAATCACACTTTCCCAGACTGAAAATTAGGACACACAAGCACATAAGAGAATGTTTCTTTCTTTTCTTTCTTTCTTTTCTCTTTCTTTCTTTCTTTCTTTCTTTTCTTTCTTTCTTTCTTTCTTTGTTTTTCTGGTGTTTTTCTTTGTTTTAGAGTGCATATATGTGTGTGAGTGTATGTATTGATTCTACGTGTATGAAGAAGCCAATAAAATTTAGAATTAACTTCAAATTGTTGTATTTTCCAAAATCCTGGGATGTTTTTTTTTTCAGGGAGATAACTTGAATGAACATCTTAAAACAGGATTATCTAAAAAAACAAAAAAAAAAAATGCTGTATCTCTTTCGTGTACCTTTAACTTAGTTCCTAAGACAAAAAGATTCCCTTTTCTTTCACTTAACAGCCAAATGCACTAACCGACTGTGCCACAGGGACCTAAGATTCCCGTTTCCTGCAAAGAAGCTTTCAATGGTTCAACTTGCCTCTAAACTACATTGGAAAATCCTTAGACCAAAATTCAGGACTCTCTACCCTACATATCTAATTTCATCCCCTTTTAGAAACTGTATCAGTCAGCACAGGCTGGGCTCATGCTTCAGTAACAGCCTCCAAAACACAGCTTCTTAACTCGGCAAACGTGTGTTTCTTGCCTAAGCCACACATCCAGCACAGATGTCCAGGGAGCTGTGCCACAATTTAATCAGGGACTCAGGCCGGCGTAGGCCCCACGATCTTGTAATGGCACGTCGCGAACACAGACCTACCTGCTTGCTCACCACTGCAGGGAAAGAGAGGCTGGGGAATCGTGGGCAGGTTTTCCAATGCCTGAGTCCAGAGTGATACATGTTCCTTCTGCTCGCGTTTCTTTGTCCTGAAGTAGTCATGTGGCCCCACGTAACTGCACGGCGGGCTGGGAAATGCAGAGGAGAGACACGATATTCCTGGCAGTGCCCCACGAACCCTCCATCCCTCAAAAAGAAGTGACCATTTATTTAAAAGCCCCCGAGAACCAGGCAGAACTGGGGTCAGGTCCCAGCTCCTTCACTTAATTCCGTGCATGACTTTTGGCAATTTATTTAACCTCTCGAAGACACAGTTTCTTCATGCATACAAAGAGGGGAATAACAATAATAATAATATATATGCCACCAGGTTTTTGTGAGAATTAAGGGGGCAGATTCACGTAAGGTACTCAGAATGGCATGTGATACACAGCAAGTTCTCAATACCTGGTATTTATGATGACAAAATGAGGAGCATGATGATGATGATGGTATTCTAGTCCGCAATTGAAGTACTCTTAAAAATTCAGTGCCCTGGGCCTTTCTCATGTCCACATCCTCAGTGCTCACACAGTACCTGGCCTGTAATAGACTCTCTCAGAACGTTAAACAAATGCTGATTACACAGCCGCCGTCTCAATACTCCTTGATTATTGTTCCCGCTAAGCCATAGCTCTTACTCTTGCTGTTTCCCTCAACCAGAACGCCCCACTCACGTCTCTCTGCCTTTTCAATACTGTTCATCCTTTAAGTCCTTCTCCACCATGAAGCTTTGACACGTTGTACCAGTCCTACAAGCATCCATCTCTCTCTTTCCTTAGAATTTCTACTTACTGTCTGTAATCACACTGATGATTTGACTATCTCGCATCCAACACCTTGATGCTCCAAGACCGTCAGTCTCTTCTAAGTAGAGATCATGTATTTTGTATTCCCAGCAACAATTCGTAACAACAGCAATAATAATGAACGCTGTTATTTTTTAGCATCTATAAGCCAGTGACTATCCAACAGCATGTCTCAAACTTTAGCATGCCACAGAGTCACCTGGAGGGCTTGTTAAAACACAGATTGTTGGGCCCACCCCCTGGTAGATCTGGGATGGGACCAGAGAATTCGCATTTCTAATGGGCGACCAGGAGTTACTGCCGGTCTGGGGACTGCACTTTGAGAACCACTGTTAGCCAAGATGTTTTACATTTGTCATTATATTTAATCCTCACGACCGGACTTTAATGGAGATTTGCTTCCTCATAGTTGAAGAAGCAACTATCTATGAGGCTCAGAAAGCTGAAATAGCTTGGCCAAGTTCACCCTGCTGGGAAGCAGCAGATGCAAGATTGTGACTCAACCCTGGCTAAATCTTTGCACTTAACCACTAGTATGATTATGTGTATTGATTATATCATGACATACCACAGTTCATTATTTCTTGAACCAAAAGCTCAACTTTCCCTTTTCATTAAAATTCTAATCAAATTCTAATACCCAGAGGCCAGGAACATTTGTGTGTGTGTCACTCTTAGGGAAGTTTGCTCCAGCTCAAGAGAAATGTGAGTATCTGTCCTCAGAACTGAAGCCCTAATGCATGAGGTAACAGCAGCCCAGACACAGGCTGCGTAGCCCCGAGCGCCGCCCCAGGCGGCTGACTGATGGCCCTTTGCTCTTTGAGACAATGGCTGTGTCTTTCCTCCGGGACTCCCACCTTCCCTTAGTGTTTGCCTTTCATGCTCCAGTTGACATTTTGACAATTTCCTAGCACATTTGGTAAAAAATAAAAATAAACTGAAAGAGTACAACCCTTCCTCAAAGTAGCGTCTGGATAAGTTTAGCACCCAGAAAATCCTGGGCAACCGAGTGTCCTTTCCTGTGACCACATTGCCCCCTAGGGGCCGTTCGTCTCCAGGCAGAGGGATGGCACCATTGCTTCTCTGCCTGGTAAATGCTTTTGAGGTTCAAAGATGGGTGCCCCAATACTCGTGGTAGCCTGGCCTGGGAGATTCATGGGAGATTTGTCTGTTGAGAACGGGAAAGAGAGACCAGCGATGGTCCTGCTTCCAAACCCCCCTTTCCCACAGGAAGCCCAGAGTCCTAGAGTGCACCTGCCTGTGTCTAGTCTAATCGTCAAGCCACACCTGGAATTGCGTGCTCGAGTACAAGTCAAAGGCAAACACAGACACATTGGACATGTGAAAAAGAATGATCGAGATGGTAAGAAAGACCCAACATCACACAGCATAGTTGAAGAATGGGTGCTATTTAGCCAGGAGAAGGCTCAGGACACTGCAAAGCCTCTTTAAGTATGTCAAACGTTTTGCAAAATGCTGTCCTGCAAGATGTAAGGGGTATTTGGTGAAGAGGGCTCTGAGGGCAAATCCACTTAAAGGACATGGATAAACAAAGTCCAACAGATTCTTCAACACAGAGACTTTTAATATCCTTTATGCTTTGTCAGTCTCTAAGGGGGTAAGGAGTGCAGTGTGTTTGCCCAGCTTATTTGGCCAGAAACCCTTTTCCCCCGGTCATGCCTTGCAACCTGTCACAGGACACTGGCTTTCATAGAGCACACTTAGGGATCATTTACATTCACAGGATATTCACTTTCCTGGGTCCAAAACTGGACAAACTCGAGAATAACTGTGCTAGAGGGCTAAGTTTGCTCTGCACGGCTCCAAAGGGCAATAATAATACTCTAACTTAGCACAGCACTTTGCAGTTTACAACTCACTCCCTACACATCACTTAACCCTCACGGCGATCCTGTGAGGTATGCTAGCCAGCAATCTTGCTTTTTTTTAAATGAACAAACCAAGGCTTGGGTAAGTGACTTTTCAAAGGAGACAAAACTAGTAAATAACAGATCTGAGCCTAGAACTAAAGTTACCTCACTCCCAGTTTACTGGCTTTTTTCTGAGCCAAAGGAAAAGTGAAGCTAGCAAAGCCCCCCTCCCTGCAAGTATCTGAGCACCGACGAGTCTACTCACTAGCTGTAAAGCTACTCGCTTTAATTAAGTTCTTAACTTCCTCTACTAAGCTCATCTCATTTATTTCTCCCAAAAACCCTATGAGGTATAAACTATCAGTATACCTGTTTTTCAGATGAGGAAACTGAGGCTTAGAAAGGTTAAGTGATCTACCCTAAGTCATAGAGTCAGATATCCTTGGCTCCAGAGCTGCATGTCGAACCACTTGACCTGTTTGGGGGAAGTTCTAAGTATGAAAATGAGATTGGTGACATCAGAAGCTTAGATGCCCTCAGAGAATCTATATCTCGTGACAGGTTTTCACTGCTGGTGCCCCTGCGCCCTTCCCCTCCTCCAGCCTTAACAGCAGGCTCATCAGTTCCAGCAAAATGCCGGGCTGAAACAAGCAACCACAATGTCTCCAATTATCTCCCCCAAGATAGTTTGCAAATAGTGTGGTCTCCCATATGACTCTGCTTTTGTAGTTTACGGTGAACCCATTAAGGTTACTTTTTACTTTGGGGGGTTGGATACAGAAGGAAGCACCTGCTTCTTCTAGGAAATTAGTGGCAGCAGCAAAACCGTTAATATTCACAAGTTTGGTTAAAAAGAGACATTCTGTCAACCCCTTCCAGTTATAATCTGAGGTGTTAATTAGTTTTATAGTTTTGTTATTACCTGTGCTTCTCACTTCTTCATCCACTTTGTAAAAATTAAAATAAAAAGACAAAAAAAATTCCAAACATTTTGACAGCAAAAGTTTGAGGGCTAGGCAGAAAGAAGCGAAAGGCAGAAAGAAGAAATTAATCTATAATTATGGATTATAGCCAGTGCGGAATGTGTGCTACAAAACACAACAAATTTTCATGACTTGTTAAAGGTAACCTTGAATCAGTAACCATTCAAAATCATTTGAATGAATAGGTCTTTCTCCCTCGTCTTTCCTTTTATAGGAATATCAAATGTGTTATTTCAAGCAGTAGTTAGAGCTGCAAACTCAGAAACACCACACCTGGCCATGGATTCTTTATTTAACCTCTGCCTTAGCGTGTTAGGGCTGCCATGACAAAATACCACAGACTGGGTGGCTTAAACAACAGAAATGTGTTTTCTCACAGTTCTGGAGGCTGGAAGTCCAAGATCAAGGTGTCGGCAGGGTTAGTTTCTTCTGGGGTCTCTCTTCTTGGCTTGCACGTAGCCGTCTTCTCCCTTTGGCTTTATATTTCTTCCTTCTGTGCCTGTGTGTGTCCTACGCTCCTCTCCGCGTAAGGACACCAGTCGTCTTGGATTAGAGCTGGCACACAGGACTTCATTTTACCGTAATCACCTCTCTAAAGGCCCTATCGCCAAATACGGTCACATTTTGACACCCTGGGGGTTACAACTTCAACGTATGAATTTGGGGGGATATAATGCAGCCCATAATAAACCCCAAAATGTATTGAGCACCACCTATGTGTGTGGGCCTGCAGATACAACGCAGAGCAAAAGGGGCAAAGATGCTGCCCACCCGAAGCCCACATTTTGGTGGGCAACACAAAAATAATATTACTATCTAACACTGTACTTGGTAGCTGCTGGTGGTAGTACTCATAATCAGAGTCCTAGACAAAGCCATAGTCACAGTCAAAGCCACAGTTGGGCTCATGCTGCATTCTTTTATTCCTAGTGTCTCTACCGGGACACTGCCGCTCTGACAGTGGGGGTTTCTTCAGCTTTCTTTCACCATCGACCCCTAAAGCACAGGCTGAAGGTCGCCTGGTTGTGCACCCGAGCTGGCACCTCTGAAAGCACACATTGACCACAAGGATATTTCCTCTTTTGTTTCTTCTCTGAAGCAAGATGTTCACGACGCTCTGACCCATTATTCCTGCTCTCAGGCTGTGTTTGTGTGGGCCGGTGAGACCCCAGAGATCAGGAAGACTCTAAAATAGCAAAGGACTGGGGGTCACTACCCCTGCGTTCAAATCGCCTCTCTGATACTAACTTACTGACATTGCGAAAGTGACTTCCCCTCAGGCCTCACTTGCCTTGTTTATAAATGAGAGGGTTCGATTTTACCCTGTTTTTCAAGGATGTGCTGAGGCAAGCGTACACACCGTCTATGTGCAAACACTGCACGACTATGCTCAGCAGCCCTGCTAGCAGCTGCAGGAGCCCCAGGGCCCCACAGAAACAAGGCCAGGCCAGGCCCGTGGGGGCGGGGGACGCCCACTGGCTGCCCCAGCTTCAGTCACGGCAGTTCTGCTTTACTGGACTTATGTCTTGCCCTTCTGCATGAAATTCTGCAAGCTTTCTGTAACTAAAAGGTTCAGAAAACCATGAATGACTCAAAGGCTGATTCCATTGTTAATACCCCATGACAGCGACTCTACATCCTGAAAGAAGAAGTCCCGAGGATGGGGCGTTCCCAGCAGCCGCTCTAGGTTTGGGGTCAGAGACTGTGCTTCCTGCTCACTTGACTCCACTCTTTCGGGGACGGGTGACCTGATTGTATTCAGGAAGTAAGAAAAAGTGTGTCACATCGCCCCGAGACTTAAGGTGTGGAGGGAGGGAATATCGCGCTCCTGTCTAGGAAAATTTCATTCCATTTGGTCGCTGAGGCTTTTCAAGCAGTTATAGAATCCCCCTCATTAAGCCTTCTAAATTTATTCCTCTTCTTCACCACCCGGTGCTGCATGGCACTGGCTGCTGTCACAGAATGTCGGATTGAGGAATCCCATGTTGCTGTTTATTTTTAGCTTCCCTTGCTTAAGTTTTCCTTTCAGACTCAGCTGGGAGTTTTCTCTCCTTCACAGTCTTAAATTGGTAGGAAGATCTGGGTCTCTAGGCACAAGATTTTAAGCCTGTCTTTGAGTGAGAACCTGCAGTTGCTACGTGACAACCTTTCCGTGTGACTCAGTAAGCATTTGTTAAGCACTTACTATTTACTATATGCAAGTCCCTGTTCTAGAGCTCTTAGAGGTTTCAAGAATGAATCTGATGTGGATCCTGCCTTTAAGAGCTTAACAGCAAAGATGGGGGGATGGGGAGCAGTGCCGGGGACCTCAATGGGCCTCACTGTAGTCAAGTTGGCA
>RJWJ010033862.1:0-17611 GCA_004363605.1 Indri indri | reverse complement strand
GCCCAATAGGACCTACATTTATCAAAGTGCCAAGAAGACACAAGGACATAAAACATGGAATGACAGATTAGCTCTGGTACAATCTGCAGGATATATGATAAAGCTGGGTGTGCTGTACAGAGGAAAGAACCATTGCTCTGGAAAATAAAAACAAAAATTATCTGCCTGTTTCTGGCAACAAAATCAAAAAACATGGGTCCCAGTCATCTTGTTTATTTAATGGTTTCACCAAGTGAAAAAATACTTAGTGAAGAGAAAGAGTTGGAATTTAAAGTCCTATTAATAGTACACAATGCATTTGTTCACCCTGAATTTGTTTTCTATGAAAATGAAAATGTCAAGGTTGCATTTTTACCTCCAAACACAAACTCATTGCTTCAACCCTTTGACAGAGGAATCATTTGACTTGTCAAGGCCACATACTCACCTAGTATTTGATCTTATTCTATCAACAATTGATTCAGACCTTAATCTTAACATAATGCAGTGCTGGAAATCATTCACTATTGCTTATGCAATAAATTTTATTAAATCTTCCATGGATGAATTAAAACAGAAATTGTAAGTGCCTGCTGGCAGTATTTACAGGATGAAATTGTAAATGATTTTAAAGGCTTCCCAGGGACTGATGGAGAAGTTACATTGATAAAAATTATTCAAGCAGTAAGTCAAGTTGATGAAGAAAAATTTGCCAATATGCTTCAGGAAGAAGTGGAAAAACATATTAAAAGCCATCAAGAAGTGTTAACAAATTAGAATTTGGAAAACATTTTTGAGTCATCTATAGAGGAAGACAGAGATTAAGAAGAAAAAACTGAAGCAGAACCAGCAATGTGGACATTACTGAAATTTTCCGAAGTGTTTCAAACTGCATAGACACTAAAGGAAAAAATTATGGAAGATGATCCTCAGGTGGAACATGACTTTAAAGTCACTTATGTGATCACCTAAGGATTACAACCTCTGCAGCAATACTCCAATGAGTTAAAAAGAGACAACTTCCTATAATAATATTCTAAAAAAAAGTTTTGGAAAGACAAAAATCAAACAAATTTCAACCATCAAAGATCCCTAACCATTGACATTGTCTGCTGCTGACATACAACCATTGATATTGTCATGGTTTGATAATATAAGATTGCCCAAAGCAGATGATCTTCCTTCTGACCTGTCATCAGAAAACCAATACTAGCCTAACTATGACACACAGTAGCTACATCACATTGCTTTACTTCCCTTCATCTCAACACATAGGCATTTTATGATCTCACATCATTGCAAAAGGAAGGATGAGCATGGTACAATAAAATATTTTCAGAAAGTGACAGAGATTGAGCAAGAAAGAGACCACACTCACATAAATGTTGTTATAATTGTCCCATTTTATTTATAGGTATTGTTATTAATTTCTTACTTGCCTAATTTATAAGTTAAACTTTATTATAGTTATATATGTTTAGAATAAACATAGTATATATAGGGTTCAGTACTATCCATGGTTTCAGGCATCCACTGGGGGTCTTGAAACATCCCCCACAGACAAAAAAGGACTACTGTATATTGTTTTGCTTTACTGTGTCTCCTAAGTCCTGTAGTAGTTTTTCACTCCTTTTCCTTCTTTTTTTCCTTTTTGTTCCTCTTATGGGAAATTTTAAAAGGCATGTCTTTGAGTTTATTGATTCTTTTTTCTGCCTTATCAAATACACTGTTCAAGCTCTTTATTGAATTTTTTCAGTTCAGTCATAATCCTTAAGCTCAAAGATTTCTGTTTGTTTGTTTTTTATACTTTGTATCTCTTTGTTGAAATTTTTTCATGCGTTGTTTATCTTATATTCTTGAGTTGTGTGTCTGTATTTTTTTGTGGCTCACTGGGCTTCTTTAAGATTATCATTTTAAATTCTTTGTCATACAAATTATAGGTGTCCACTCCTATGAGTTCAGGCACTGGAAGCTTTATTTTGTCCCTTTGGTGATATTATTTTCCTTGATTTTTCATGATATTGAAGTCTTGCTGTCTTCATATTTGAAGAAACAGTTTTCTTCTGTAGTCTTTATGGACCGCCTTTGGGAAGGAAAAGTCCTTCACTAATCAACCCAGCTAGAGATTTTTGAGGTCTCTCAGACCTTCCTTACGGATATGTGAGCCCCACTCCTCCTTCTCCCTCTTGAGGGGGATGTTTTAGGATTGTATACCTTCTCTCAATCCCGGTGCTCACCGCCTCCTATTTATTTCTCCCAGGGCAGTACTCTGAAGTGTTAAATATTGTGCATGTTTCCCAATTGTGCAGGGTCAAGGTGGATGCTAATATCTGTGTGCTGTCTGCAGTAATTTGCTGATGCCCTCTGCAGAGACTCACCTTCACTGTCTGCGGAGGTTCATGTACTCTGTCTGCAGAGGCTCACGTGTGCTGTCTCAGGAGCATGTATAGAGTGCTGTGGCTATGTGTCCATCAGCTGGTCAGGGGCTATAGGTGAGGCTTCCAATAGGGTTTGTGGACAGGCCTCTTTGTGGAGTTTGCAAACCAGTTGGTAAGATCTGCAGCCAGTATCTGAAATCTGCGCAGTGGTTGTTGAGAACCCCTGACCCTGTTCTCTGGTCTGAGTTGCCCCTAGACTATTCAATCATAAAGATCCCTGCAGTGATCTGGGTAGGGTGAGGCAAAAATGGACCTCTTGGGCAGTACCTGCAATGCTGGGTAATCCAGGTACTTGCTCCACTCTCACATTCCCCTGTGGGAGAAATCACAGGCTGAGTGGCTCACTCTTGGCACTGAGCTATGTTACCTTCAGGAAAGAGTGATGCAGGTAAGATGAAACTGTTCTTTTACCATTTTCAATGCATCTATTCTTGGAATTTTTCCTGGAATGGGATGCTGAAATATCTCCAGTGAATTCAGTTTCACAGTGGTATTCTCATAAATGAATGTTTGTCAAAATTGATGTTTCTGTGGAAGTAGGAGGGGTGGAATCTCCTATTTCACCATTTTGCTGATGTTCAATTGCTGAGGTGAATTTTAAAAGGCTTGTCATCTCAAAGAGAAACCTCATACCCTTCAGCTATTACCCTTATCCCCCCACCTACCTAAGCCCTAAGCAATCACAAATCAGCTTTCTGTATCTATATAATTCTCTATTATTGATTTTTATATGAATGGAATCATATAGTACGTGGTCTTTTGTGACAGACTTGTTTCGCACCATAATGTTTGCAAGAGATAGCCTTTCAAAGCCTTCTTTCAATGTCATCTGAACTGTTAACATGGGCATCTATCTGAGCAGCTTGTCCTTAATTGGTTCAATTGCTCCGATCACTAGAATATTGTTCAAGGCCAGCAAATAATAGATCATAGTTTCACCATATCATCTAGAGTATTTTTTGCACAAATTAGCATCATCCTCACAATTATCTTCCACTTCATTATATTTAAACCTATCTCAGCAATATTCCCACCTCATAATTTTTTTCTTGAGGCAACAACAGCACATCATCATTAATGTGCAGCACTTCTTCAGTGTCAGCTTTTTCTAACTTAATTGCACTTTCACTGATACATATTTGGTGAACTAATGAGGTTTAATGTCATTTTCTTATTAATATCAGGAAATTCTTTAAAATCATCAACTGCATGTTTGTTTTAAGCCTTCGCAATGCCCATTTTCTGCCCTCTAGATATTAGAAAATGCCTCCTTTTCTATATCTCTGTTACCTACAGGGGCATCTGTTGTGATTTTTTTCATGGTATAATTACAAAACCATAAAATAACAAACAAACAAAAAGCTATCGGTGAATTGCAGTTAATTGAGAGAAAGCTGAGAGACAAGCACATGCCTCATGTCAGGTCAGGTTCTGCCACCAAAATAGCTTTCTCTCTAAGCTTCCAAAAATTTCAGTTTTTAGAGCTTTTTGGATAATTATAAATAAGGGTATGGTGGACCTGACTATTATGTATAATAAGAAGCTATTCTAAAAGTAAAAATAATTCTGTATTCCAAAATGCATCTGTCCTGATGAGATTCAAATAACTGACTGGTTTGGTGCCATGTTCTATAAATGTCCGTTAGGTTATACCGGTTGATAGATTCACCAATCTTTCACGTCCTTACTGACATGTCCTTGCTGTTTTATCAATTTATGGAAAAAGAAAATTAAAATATTAACCTGTATTTGCATATTTATCTGTTATCAGGTGTACACATTTAGAATTTTTATATCTTCTTGGTAAATTGGAGTTTTTATCATTATGAAATGACCAACTTTATTTCTGGTAAGTTTCCTTATTTAAAGTCTATTGTGTCTGATATTAACATAGCTTATACAATCTTTATTATGTTTGATGTTTGCCTGATATGTCTTGTGGATGGTATATCATCGACCTGTCTGTGTCTAGTGTGTAAAGTGTCTCTTGTAAACAGCATAGAGTTGTATATTTCTTTTGTAAACCGTCTGCCAATCTTTGCCTTTAGATTGAATTTGTTGGTCTATTTATCTTCTTGCTACTTTTTTATCTGTACCCTTTGTTTTTGTTTATTTATTCTTCCTTTCCTGTCTTCCTTTTATTTTATTTTATTTTTTTATTTCAGAATATTATAGGGGTATAAATGCTTTGGTTACATAAATTTCCTTTGCACCACCCAAGTCAGAGCTACAAGCATGCCCATCCCCCAGACCTCACCTGTTATGTGTGAATATACCCATCTCCTCCTTCCACCTCCCACATGCTCAACACCCGACGAATTTTACTTCCATGTGTGTACGTAAGTGTTGGTCAATTTAATGGTGAGTACAGGTGGTGCTTGTTTTTCCATTCTTGTGATACTTCACTTCGAAAAATGGGCATCATTGTGAAGTAAGAATGTACTGCTGGCAATTAGATGTAAGGTCATGAATGTAAAAATTGGACTGGTGTTTGGAAAAAAAGATACAAGCCTTAGAAAGTCTAAAGAAATAACCATCAGTAGTAGGATTAGGATGATTTGTTGACTTGAAGATTAAAGCAAAAACCAAAGATGATTCAGAGAACTAAGTCTGAAGTAAAAATACATACACACATGCATCTTTCATACCTTCATACATAAAAGCAGCTGGTTTGGAGGGTAGCAGGTTTATTTTTGCATTTTCAGAGCTGGGATAGCATAAAAGAACCATTAAAAGAAGCACTCATTTGAGCTATACGTGTACTTATATAGCACAAAAAGGTTACTTTTAATATAACAACTGCATTGAAAATTACATTTTAAAAGAGTGAAAAAAGTAGCTCATGGAGTTAGTTTTCTTTACTTCTAACTTTCCCTGTCTTCATATTTACTGATAGGGTATCTTTTCTTTTCTCTCATTAAAAATACAGAGATGAGTTCTACACCAATATAAAAACATCCCCTTGAAGAAAAGAGCAAAAGTTGTTTTACTGCTGTGAGAAATAGTCTGCCTTTAGAGTAGCAAAAAAGGAGCTATATTTAGTCACAAAGTGAACTTGTAAACATAAGATATTCCTAAACAGAGCAAGCTAATGCTAACTATCACAGTCTCATCAAGTGCTGCAGTTGCAGATAAACCTGGAGGTATCAGAGCACAGAAAAGATTCATTTATTTCCTTTTTATTTTTTCAAAGAGAGATGAGAGAGTATCTGATTGTTTCTGAGGAGATCAGGAGCACAATGGAATCTGATATGCCTTTTTTTATTTAGACAAATGTGTCCTTAAATTCCAAGAGGGTGCTCTAAAGCATTATCTTTGGTACAGCATGTAGCTAGGCAGCACTGGCTGTTTGTCCTCTTAGAGCGGAGGCACTTCGGAAAAGTGAATGATGCATGACAGCAAATGGAAGTATAAAAATGATGGAAAGCAAATTGAAAATGCATTTTTCAATAATTGCCTGAGACAACACTGAAGACAGAAATAAGATGTAACATTGAAATCAGACTTTCTGAAAGCCCAGGGTAAAATTTTCCTGCATCCCTGGGTTACTTGAATATATACAAACAGTTTTCAGAAGGAAAACAAAAACGATAGCTGTGCAAGGGAACTCAGCAGTGTTAGGAGTCTGTGTGCCAACAGACAAGTAAAAAGAAATTTTGAAAGAAAAGGAAAAGTCTATAAACAAAATATAAAGATGAATTTTTCATTAACTACTAAACCATTTCACAGAGCATCCCACAATTTTCATTAAATGACTGCTGTCTGCTAAGTTCTACATCATTTTTAAGGGCACTATTATTGCTAAGATTGTGTTTTCTTCTGTTCAAAATGACATTTCTGGTCATGTTACCATCTGTGAGTGCACACAGCTCAAATCAAGAAGTCTTAATATTAAAGAATTAAGCTTGCATCTCTCATTAATTTTCTTAGAATTCAATAGTAACCATATATCTAGAATTCAATAAAATATCGGTTTGAGATTTTTCAAATTACAAATGAGAAAATATGAAAACATAAGAAGAATGTTAAAGTAGTAAACATAGATTTCTAGAAGGAAGCACATGTATATTTCTTTAATGTTGACTTTATTATCTATTAATAAAACAGAGCTCTTTATTTAACTGATAATACCCAAGGCAATAAATAGTACTAAGAAAAGAAATTAATTACAAAGTACTATTCAAATACGGGTGTTGATATCTACCAACCTGTAAGTAACTTGGCTTGGAATATTAGCCTATGTTTTCTGTACTAAACAATCAATCAATATTCACACAATTTTATGTGCTATAATGTAGAAAGAGAGCTATTGGGCCCATTTTGAAGGAGTCTTCTACAAATCATTACACAAAAGAGTGACCAAAACCTAGGAGATATATGAAAATGAATCAAACGTGTCACTCGAAGGGGCCCAGTTCCTTTCTGTTGAGCTATGCTCAAAGCAAATGGTCAGTTATAAGGCTGGTGTTCAGAATATGGAGATCTAAATCCGAAGCAAATGATACAACATGCAGGGCAGAAAAGCAGAAAGTCTGAATCTAACAGATTATTCAATGTCAGAAGCATGGAAGATCAGAATGAGGAGGGCCAAAGGAAACCATTCAAGGTAAACTTTACTGATTCTGAATACTACTGAATGTTATGGCAATACAAAACCAAGGCTTAGAGGTGCATAAAAAAACCACTGATGGCTTTCAAACAAGAATGTTTTGTTGATTGATTTACAAAGGAACTCACTCTTGTCTTGCTGCTTGGGGGACTATAGGTTGGAAGGGAGAAAGTGCAGAAGTGGGAAGAGAAAAGGCTGTTACAATAATCCAGATGAAGTGAATAATGATCCTCCCATTCCTTGTCTAGTGCCTCTTCTTTACTCTGTCTCTTAATTTTGAAGGATCCTATGGCTCAAAATCCTTCTCTTTTCTGTGTACATTGTTTTGGTGATCTCAAGTCCCCAGGCTTTACCTATCAAATATTTTCTAGTATTTCTCAAATGTATACCTCTAGCTCAGATCTTTCACCCAAACTACAGGCTCATATATATCCAAACGCCACGTGACCTTTTGCTTGGAAATCTAACAGGTGCCTCGAACCCAAAATGTTTAAATGAGCTCCTGAACTCTTTTCCACATAAATTTCACTTGCACCTCCATAAATGAAAACTCCAAATGTTCAGTTGCTCAGGTGAAACTGTGAAGCCATTTTGATTTCTCTCTTTTTCTCAATTCATATTGAATCTATCAGAAAATTGTGTTGGCTCTACTTTCAAATATACACAAAATCCAAAAATTTCTCATGACACTCATTGTTAACACTTTAGTCTGAAATACTATCATCTTTACCTGGATTATTGCAATACTTTCCTAATAGGTACCCTGCGTTGCCCCCTGTAGCCTATTCTCAGCTCAGCGTCAGGAGTGGTATTTTTAAACATGTCATTATTTTGCTCAAAACCTCCTAATAGCTCTCCATTTTCATCCAAGTAAAAGCAGAAGCTCTTTCGGTGGCCACAAGTTACTTCTATGTAATCTGATCTTCCACTGAGTTCTGCACAGATTGAGACCAAATGCCACAAAGCCACAACTTCTGGTGAATGCGGGTCAGGTCAATTTTAACATTAATTAGCGTTAGTTATCTGTTGCTATTTTATAAATTATACCAAACCTTAACAGATTTAAATAATTTATTATCTCACAGTTTCTGTGGGTAAGAGATCTGGGGGCAGTTTAGCTGGGATATTCCAGTTGAAAATCTCTCCCGAGGTTGCTGTTAGGCTGTCTGCTGTGGCTACATTCTCATCTGAACAGCCAAGACTGGGGAAGGATCCATTTCCAAAATCACACGTCTTTGCTGGGAGAACTGGATTTCTTGCTGGCTTTGCTCCAAGTCTTCAGTTCCTCACTACATGGGTCTTTTCATAGGCTTCCACAAGTGTCCTGGTGAGATGGCATCCGGCTTCCCAAGAGCAAGCAATCAAAGAGAGAGGGAGTGCTAAGGAGAGCCCAAGACAAAAGTTTCAATCATTTAATAATTTAATCGTGGAAATAACCATCACTTATGTTGTGTTCTATAAACATCAGATGCAAATCACTAAATCCAGCTCACATTGAAGGATAGGGGAATTAAGCTTTATTTCTGAAAGGGGGAGTACCAAATTGGCCAGGCGGCAGTCTTGACCTCAGTGGAATTATTGTTGTGACCCCTGGTGGAAGTATTCCCCATTTCTGGAAGTGTAATTTCTAGACCAGTAGAGCCTACATTACATTCCTACAGGGACAGGAAACAAAACTGTTACAGGGGAATCACTAGGGGTAACAGTGAGAGGAGTCAGTCCCCTTGTCATCTTGTGATTCTGAACTGTGAATGCTGCCTGGCTATGGAGATAGGCCTTGGGAGACACAGAACATTTGACCAAAAGTCACAAAATTGCCATGAGGCCTTCCTATTATGAGCTTGGTGTTATTTGTCCCACTGAGCCACAAAGTTGGTTGTGAGCAGCAGCACTGCTTTATTGAATGGAAGTGGCATATAGAAGACCTCCTTAAACAGGACTTGAAGTACAAGTAAGTTGAATGAGGAAGTGGATGGCCCAAATAGCCTTGGCTTCAATTCCTGCTACACATATTACCTTACCTCTCTCAACCCTCTCCTTTCACTTCATGAGGAATTTCTAATAATCAATGACTGATGAAGGAGTGACTCGAACTTAGTGCACAGACGGTTCTATACAATATTAAAAATCTTCCCAAAGTGAATAGCTACAGCACTGCAGCCCCACTCTGAGTCGGCCCTGAAGGACAGGACTGAAGGGAAATCTTCACTAGGAAGAACTTCAAGCAGAACATCTGGTTGTTTATTTTGCTGGCCAGATATATGAGTCTGAATTGTGGGCTGTGATTAGTGATATGACTGGATAGTTAGGAAAGTGGAAAAAACATGACTGTAAAATTAGTGACAGGGAATTTAGGGAAGAGATATGTGGTTAAACCTCTCCAAATATCATAGAGTGTAAAGATTTTATGTCCCTTGTGATTGTTTACCAAAGGGTGACCTCAGCAGAGAAGGATTTTTAATCAGGTGGTTAGGATGGCTTGTTCTGTGAACATCAATCAGCCAAATATCCCCAGAAACCCATGTCACTGACCAATAGTCTCATGAACAAAATAGCCACCATGGCAGGGATGGAGGTAATAGATGGGCTTCCACTTGGCAAGGCTGGTCTGGCTACAGCTACTACTGAGTGCCCAATCTGCTAACAGTGGAAACTAACACTGAATTCCCAATATCACCTCATCACCCAGGTGAATCAGCCAGCTACCTTTTAGTGGGCTGATTAAAATGGACTGCCTTCATCATGGAAGGGGAAATGCTTTTTTCTTACTAGAACAAACCCTTACTCTGGATATGATTTATCTTCCATGACCATATAATACCTTTGCCAAAACTACTATCCATGGGCTTATGGAATGCCTTAATTACCATCATAGTATTCCACTCAACATAGTTTCTGACCAAAAAACTAATTTCAAAATGAATGAAGTGTAAGCATTGGCTCTATACTCGTGGAATTCACTAGTTTTACCATGCCCCACCATCCTGAAGCAGGTGGCTTGAAAAAATGATGGATGGCCTTTAGAAGACCCAGTTATAATGACAGCTAGGTGGCAAAACCCTGCAGAGCTGGAGCAATGTCCTTTAGGATGTGGCCTAGGTATGCTTTAAATAAGTATTGAATGTATGGTTCTCTCCTGGTCAACATTCATGGGTTCTAGAATCAAGGGGTAGAAATGGGAGTGACTCCTCTCACTACAACTGATAGTAAAACACTAACAACAGTTTTGCTTTCTGGCCCCATTACTTTAACCTTTACTGGTCTAAGGGTCTTGGTTCTAGAAGGAGGAATACTTCCAGCAGGGGACACAACAATGAGTCCATTGAACTAGAAGTTGAAACCACCACCTCTCCACTGTGGGCTCCTTATGCCAACGAATCAAAGACATAAAAGGGGGTTTTACTGTATTGCCTGGGGCTATTAATCCTGAATTTTATGGGAAATTGGGAGTAAGGAGGAGTATATTTGAAATAAAGGAGATAATGCTAGTGTACTTATCAGTACTTCACATGTCTTGCGGCTATAGTTAATGAAAAACTGTAACACCCCAATTCAAGAAGGACTGATAATGGCACAGACCACTCAAGAATAAAAATTTGAGTCATCTCACCAGGTAAAAACCATGACAAGCTAGGAAGCTTTTTGAGGGAAGAGGGAATATGGATTGGGTAGTCTATTCTACATTGCTGATCTGTATGAAAGTATTTGTAGTTTCAGAATGAGAGCCTGTCTGTCCACCAGGACCCAGTAATATATGAGCCATCATTGCTAAAAGCACAGTATTTCTAAATAGTCTCAAGAGATATATGACACAGGAATCTGAGAAGAATATTTGAGAATATCTGATGTAATATGCTATACATAAACTGAAATCACTTGTGTGTGAGGTAACATTCAATCTAATAAGCATTTCATGATCTGAGATATAGTACTTGTTTAATCATTTATTTAATATTTTATAGAGTCTGACTCATTCTGGTCCTCATTTAAATTCTTTTCTTCCCTAGAAACTGTAGATAGGTAGATGGATAGATAGATATAGATGTATATTATAGATATCTACCCAACAGAGCTTAGATTATCTATCTTAGATAGATAGATATCAACAGTTTATAGAGTTCATTTTTGGAATATCAGATGGAATAATTTTCTTCCTTGTAGAAAAATATTTGTGTCACATTTTTGTTTTAAATTAACAAATATGTAATGAGTGCCTTCCAAGTACCAAGCACTGTATTAAAGACAAGTACAGGTGTGAGGGGGCAGTTAAATGATGGATAAAATAGACAGTCTTGCCCTTCATGAACCTTACTTTAGCTAAGAATAGAAGCAAATGTGCATACTACAGTGAAGTATGATTAATGATGATTACAAAGCCTTGGCTTCCTGCCACCAAGAACACATCTGTAGCCACAACTTCCTGTCTCCCTTGAAAATAATGATCTCATATAAAAATAGCACATATTTTCAAGATGTATAAAGATAGAAGGGCATAGTTGAAATGATACTGAAGGAAAATCAGGGTGACATAATGGATTAGACATCAGGATATCTGTATTCCAGAAAAAGTTTTCTCTTTGTCATTCAGCCCTTTTTAAAAATTATTTTTAAAATGATAAAACTTGGTCTTAACTTTTTGAAATTTTCTTTCTAATAAAATTTTGTGGCTATGGAAGCATGAAGAAATGAATTAGCAATGAATTGGATTGTGACATTACATTAGTTTTCTATTGCTCCCATAACAAATTATCAAAAATTTAGTGACTTTAAACAGCACGACGTATCATCTTATATTTCTGTAAGTCTGAATTCCAACACAGGTCTCACTGGGCTAAAATCAAAGTGTTAGCAGAGTTGAATTCCATACTAGAGGGTCTAGGGGAATATCTGTTTCCCTGATTTTTCTAGCATTTACAAGTCTCTCTCTGGCCCTTGCACATAATCCTCTACATTTCAGAACCAGCAATATGATATCAAATCTTTCTCACATTGACATCTCTCTCTGACCACAGCTGAGGAAATTCCTTCACTTTTAAGGACTCCTGATTAGACTGGGCCCACTCAGCTAATCCAAGATGATCTTCTTATCTTAAGGTCTTTAACCTTAATCATATCTGCAAAGTCTCTTTTGCCCTCTTAGGTAACATATTCTCTGGTTCCCAGGATTTCGGTATGGACAACTTTGGGGGACATTATTTCTCCTCACAGGCAGCTTTTAAACAGATATTTAAATTGTGGGGTCAATTCATCAAAGTATACAGAAATGCAGAAACATTTTAAATCATCTCTTCCCAGGATGTATGGTACCCATGATAGGCTAATAATAGCCTCCCAAATATGCCCACATCCTAATGTCAACTCCAATATGGGTATCTACTGCATTTGTTGCTGGCAATGAATTGGTATCACATCCCCAGACATTTGTTCCTAATAGGACTCTAAAATGATAGTGTCTCAATAGAAGCAAATGAATATGTATATTGGTAGTTAGTGATTTTAAAGTTAGTATTAGAAGTGTTAATTGTTTAGGTTGGCTGTATGTAATACTAAGCCAAAGAGTTGCCAAATCTACCACTTCATTTTAACTGGGGAATTATTACATAATTCTTAGAATTCTCAGGTATCATCAAGTGATTTAAGTGTAGACTTCTGTCAAGACAGGAGCACACTTAAATACTCCAGGCCATATGACCACATGAAATACATCAAATTTCAGAGTTGTTAACTGCTATAAGGATGATATATCCAAAGCTTTGATTTGAGGGAAGTGATAAGAATATTAATCGATTCCCTTATAAAACTGAAAGCCAAGTTGATTGGGATGCAACTAATTGGGAGGAAGTGATATTTTAGCCTCACCTTCACTGCTATATTTATGATCTAAGTTGTTGATAAGTGGAAGAAAAACAATATATTCATTATAAATTATATGGTCAAATAAAAACATGTAGAGGGTGATGTTTTAAATAAAGAAATATTTGTTGTTTTAGGAGACCAGAGACATTTAATTGATCTTTACTTAAAATAATCTGAGCTTTATTAATTTTCATTCAACTTTGGACAGAATTGGCAGCATATGTAAATTAGCCACTTTCTCTTAATCCTCTCAATCTTGAGGTATGTGGTATTTTTCTTTCTTTTTTTAAATAAACTATTTAAACCTGAATCTGAAATTTAACTTATCTGATAATGGAATTTAAATAAATCAAATCAGCAAATATTTACTGAAGCATCATCACAAGGCAAAGAAGTTTACTTGACAGTTAATTTTAAAAGAATATCTTTATCATGTTTTACATTAAACTCTGTAATTATGTGCTTGTGGTATAAGCTTTATTAATAATAAAATACTTTGTCAAACTTTATAATTATCTTTATTCCACAGTATGCATGGAGAAACCATGATGATAGTTGATCATAAAAACAATGTGGTTGTACTTGATGCGTAGCTGACTATAATTTCTGAGAATAAGTAGATGCCTTATGAGAGATCAATTTGAGAAAGCAACCCAAGAATAAATTACTTTAATCTTTTTTTGTTTATTGGTACTAATGACTCACAGAATGATGTCATTTTTATGATCTGCTTATTATATGGAGTGTTAAGAAAGCAGAAGAGCAAATTCATTTCATCTTCCCTCCTCCATCTAGACCTATCTCCTAGTAGAGTTCCACAGCTTGTGTATTTTCATCAGAAACAAAACGTTGATGTGTAATAGCCTTCCACAAACAATATTGCCATCATCGGTCCTTCACTTGCTTCCTAATTTTATAGAAAGCCCGCTTTGTTCTGGAGAAGATAAAGCAGGGCAAGACCATAACCCTCTAAAATCCTGCTATGGTTTGAATGTATCCTTCAAAATTCACATGAAATTTAATTGCCATTGTGATGGTATTAAGAGATGGGACCATTGTGAGGTGATTAGGCTCTGAGGGCTCTGCTCTCATGAATGGGTTAACATTGTCATGGTGTGATTGAGTTCATTATCCTGCCAATGGGTTGCTATATAAGCAAGTGCATCTTTTGTCTCTGGCTCTCACTCTCTCTTGCTCTCCTATTTTCTTCTATAGGCTCATGGAGTACAAAGACCCTCATCAGACATAAATGCCATGCTCTTGGACTTTCCATACTCCAGAACTCTGAGCCAAATAAAACTTTTCTTTGTAAATTTCCTGATCTGAGGCATTCTGTTATAATAATATAAATAGATCAAGACAGAGCCTTACTTGGCTGTAACCACTATAACATTTAGTTTGATAAGTTCTGTATATTGGAAATATTCCCTCGACGCTTTCCAATTGAATGTTTAAAAGGTTGTAAACTAAAAAAGAAGGATTCAGCCATAAATAAGAAAATTGGATTTGTGATTATTCATAAGACTGAATACTCTAATCTGTCCTCCTAGGAATTGAAAATAAAGTGGCATATTAAACCATAAAACATTATTGTTCGATGTTGGTTTTATTTTTTCTATTTGTCTAGTAAATAAATTGACCTGAGTTTGTAAGTTTTTTTCTAAAAATATTAATTATTTAATTGGGGAGGTCTCCTGAAGACAATTGTTGAGGTCAATGTAAAAGTAGAGAAAAATCGCCTTTCTTCTGAAGCTGACTTCTAGATACTCTATCCATTTTGAAGAAAGGTTTCTAAAATATAAGATACATTTTAAGGTTTAAATCCATTTAAATTTAAAAATCTATTTTATACTGACTAATTATGTTTATAGAATTATTTTAAAAGGCATATTTTCTAGTCTTAATGAAAAATACATATAAATCACTTTTGGAATATTTTTCTAGTCTTAATAAAAAATATATAAATCACCTTTGGAACATAGTTTTCTACTGATATTTTTAGAGACAATTTGAGAGGATCTTTAAGCAGGAAATAAATATATATTATTTAGGCATGACTAAAATAATCTATTAGGATAAGTAATTGGATGTGTGACAGATTGCAAAAACTAATTCTTTAGTCCACAAAAAAGACATGATAAAGAAGAGCTAAATGATATATTTATGATTAAGAAATGCATTTCATGAAAACATTCACCACTTTACCGGACTTCATATTTTGAAATCCAAACTTTTCATGCTTCAATAAAAATGGAGTCAATTTGTAATCTAAAGACCTACTCATTTTTATTGAATGTGTTCAAGTGTCTTGTTATGTTTTTAAAATTTGAAGGCAACCGGTACCTGGTGAACTTCTGATAAAATAGACCATGACTTAAGTTTCTAACTCTGGGCCCCCCATCATTTATATATACATATATTCTTGATCTCTTTTGATATTCTAGCATGATACTTTAGCATGAGACATATGGATTGTGTTATTCACATATGGATTGTGTTATTCTACATATTAAAATATGTCAGTGATTCTGCATTGCTTAACGTAGAGGCTTTCTAC
Organism: Indri indri; assembly: GCA_004363605.1. Classification (NCBI taxonomy): domain Eukaryota; kingdom Metazoa; phylum Chordata; class Mammalia; order Primates; family Indriidae; genus Indri; species Indri indri. The sequence continues at coordinate 2,172 of RJWJ010033862.1, read as the reverse complement.
TGTGTTCAAACTGAAGAGAGGTGGGAGGTGTGTGGCTCATGTTCTGCAGTGGTACTGGGCCTATTTGTCCCTGGAACCGTTCCTCATGCTTCTGCTCTGCTGGGTTTTACCCTGTAGAGAGTATTTCCCAGGCTACAAAGTCAGCTGCTTTCTGGAATTCTTTAGCCTATGGGAAGCCCTGACAGGATCTCCTGGCATGGGCAGGGTCTACTGCAAAGATGAGCTATTTTGTTGTTCCAGGTCCTGTAGACCAACAGGTACCCTTGCAGTGTTAATTCCTTGGCACCAGTAATACTGTCTTTTCCCTTTTTCATCTAGCCCTTTGTTGTAGAGGTGGTCATAGTATCCCGATGGCTTCCAGGTGTTTCACCATCCCCTCTTTGATTTTTAGATTTTCATCACCTATGTATCAAATCCCCACATCATATTCACTTTGTTATAATTACTTGCAGTGAGTTCAATTTTCCTCATTAGATTTTGACTGATACAGGACTCCACATTCCTGTAACTATAGCTGTTCCATGCTTATACATTGTAATGCTGGATTTCTAAGGGCTCCTTTGGAGGAATACAGGGTTCTGAATTCACATAAAAGGCTTGAAACTCTCAGCCAAAGTATAAAATCCAAATTCTCCAAGATTTTAACACCTTTTAGTCTCTATTCGGAACCTGATTTGCCATTCTTATTCTCAGTTTCTGCCCAAAGTGGACTTCAGGAACTCTAGCCATACACTTTCCCATAATCATGCCTTTGACAATACCATTGTCTATTACTGATTATGTTTCCTTCTCAGCCATTCACGTTGAAATCCTACCCAAATTTCATGGGCCCACAGTAGATACAGTTGATCTGCATTATTCGTGGATTTTATATTTGCAAATTTGCCCCCTTGCTAAAGTTTATTTGTAATTCCAATATCAGTACTCAGGGCACTCTCATTACAGACATGGGTAGAATGGTGAAAAATTTGAGTCTCTAGATTCCGACATTCCCAGCTGAGGTAGAATAAGGCAGTTTGCCGCCTTCTTGTTTTAGCTCTCATAGTGTGAACAGATGTCTTTTTCTCAGTTGGCTTAGTACTACTTTTTTTTTTTTTTTTTGCATTTTTGTGCTTTTTGTAGGTGATTACACTGTTTAAAATGGTCTATAAGCATGGGGTTGAAGTGTTGTGCACTGTTCCTAAGTGCAAGAAGGCTAGAATGTGCCTCATGAAGAAAACACATGTGTTATGTAAGCTTTGTTTAGGCATGAGTTGTTGTGCTGTTGGCCAAGAGTTCAATGTTAACGAATCAACAATATATATTAAATAAGGTGCCTTTAAACAGAAATAAAACAAGATCATGTATTGATTAGTTGAGAAAAATATTTTTTGAAGATGCTCATAGTAAACTAATCTTGTATTTTTCTAGAAGAAGGTAAAGCACTGGCAAATTCAATGTTCATGACAACTTCATAGAACATAACTAAGACAAATGATGAGAATTTACAGTACTACCCTTTCTAGGAAGCTTTCTCTGATGTCTCTTCCTTCCAATTTACCTTGCTTTAACTTCCCATAACCCTTTATCTGAATCTCCTTCCCTCTTCTAAGTAAGTCATGCTTAAATGTCCAAGATAAGTAATAGAAATGTCTCCTAACAGAGTTTTGGGGGAAAGCAAATTCAGAAACGCAAACCAAGCCAAGACTAAGTAAGTAGCCAAAGTCAGTAAGCAAGAGAAGGAATAATAGCAGGGTGTCAAACCGTGGAGCCACAAGGCCACATTGAAAACTTGTGTTTGCAACCAGAAATGAGAAGACATCAGAGCGAACAGCAAGCAAGTATATTCTGTGAAATGCCTCCTATTGCTATCGCTGTCTGTGGCTGGCTTTTATGTGCTCACTATAAAACAGATTTGAGGAAGGCTGGCTGCATATAAAGTGCCAGAAATTAGGAAGACACCTGTTTTATCACTTTGTGTCTTCCATTATAGCAACTTATGGCTACATCATATCCTAACTGGACTGTAAGCTCAGGATCTGAGTATGATTCATTTTTGTTAATGTCTAACAATCTCCTGCCATAATCGCAATAAATATTTCTTGAATAAATACATGTAAGAATAGATTCTATTATATAGCCTGTGAACGTAAAAGCTGCAAGTTGTAGTAGTTAACAATTTGATTTTCAGGG
>RJWJ010033861.1:0-17626 GCA_004363605.1 Indri indri | reverse complement strand
CCCCGGAGAGGAGACCCGAGGCCGAGTCACCAAGGGGGCCCTCTCGGGGCCTGCAGAAATGAAAATGGGATTGGTCAGAGAGAAAATGTGAAAAAAGCCAAAAATGCGAGGACATTTGTTCCTTGAAGTATAAACTGTTACCCAAACAAGCCACCCCCCCCCCAGCACGCCGCCCGTGTTCCCTCGCGTCTCATCTGTCCGCTCGGCCAGCCCCGCCTGGGGATGCTGCGACCCTCTGCCTGGGCCTTGGGAGGGGGCCTCGCCCTCAGCCTGCCTCCTGTCCTGCCCAGGCACAGCCCTCGGAATGTACTGCGTGTGTGATGGGGGTCGGGGTGGGGGTGTCCCTGGCAGAGGCGCCCCAGCCCTCTGTCCAGGGGACACAGCCAGCCCGACTCGCCCCCCCCCGACAGTGGAACGACCACTGTCAGCAGATGCAGCCGGAAGCTATTTTTATACAAGGTGTGTTTAAGGGTTTTGTTCTCTTATGTGACTTGTTTCTCTTTTCTGTTGTGGTGTTCTTTGAACTACTTAAAGAAGAAGAAAAACCAAGGAAACAAATACCTATTTTTGGTTACACTCAGAAACATTTTTTTAAATAGCAGAAAACTTTTTTTTAAAGAAAAAAAAATTACAAGTGTATTCCTTAAGAATGAGATTAGACCATAAAAATCCCTTACCCCCAACCCTCTAGGGACACTCCACCCTGAACTTTAGTTAATTAGCTGAAGAAGGTAGAATTTGTGGTGTTTTCCTAGAAGACTAGAGTCGTATCCACGGGAACTCGGGGAAGGGCTGTCCCCCATCCGCCCAGATGGTGGGCGACGCCGAGGGTTCCACCGAGCGCGGGGGCAGGGCCCTTCTGACCCCGAAGCAGCTCCTCTCTGCAGCCCCCCTCCCTTGGGAAGGGTGGGGCTGGGGCAGGAGGAGGCTGGGGGGCCACCTGGCCCGACCTGGGTTTTGTCACACTCTACTCATTTTGACTGAATAAAAGTCCTGTTGCCAAAGTGAACCTCGAGTTTTTTGGTGACTGTGTCAGGTCCTGGGGGTCGGAGGGCAGGAGTGCTGGGCAGGCCTGGCCGCAAGGGTCAGAGCCTGGAGTCACGTGCTAGGTCTTCTCCATGGAGGGGCCGTTCCAGGGCCTCAGGCCTCCCTGTGAGGCAAATATGCGAGTGCCTTCATCTCCATTTCAGTCTGCGAAACCAAGGAAGAAGAAAAGCGAAGGAAATGTCCAAAGTCAGTCTGGTCCTCACACAGCAGAGTCGGTCTCGGGGCCAGACTGCCTGGTTCCAGGGTCTGCCCTCCGACCACCGCCTAGCATGTCCCAGCCCGCAGTGGTAAAACAGACCCGGCCCTGGGCCCAGTAGTGACGGTCCACTGGTACCGAGCCCGGTGCTGGCCAGGCAGGGCTAGGTGCTTTTCACGCGCTATGAGGAAGGACCGTTTTCCTTGACATTCTACAGTTGAGGAAACTGAGGCTCCGACTGAGTGACTCTTTCCAGAGTACTCAGCCAGGACCCCCAGCCAGCCAGGCCTCTCTATTCCTCCACTATCTCTCAGGCCGGTTTCCTAAAGCTAGGCTTGGCTTAATGGCAGTTACGTTGACAAAGATCCAGAGTTCTCAGTGGGCTTCAAGCTTTCTAAGAGGCAATAGTGTAATAGGGCGTAAGGCAGCTGCTGCTGAGTTGGAAAGCCAGGACTCATGCCGGCAGGCTCCGCGGGTCTGGAGGGCCAGGTACTGGGATGGCGGTTTGTACACTGGGTCCCCCAGCTATGGTTAGGGGTGTGGGGAGCTCCCTAGGGGGCCTCACTCTCCCTGCCACCCTCACCTGGAGCAACTGTACATTTATCTCATTAAATGTTGGTCTCTTCATGAAATTTCATTTGAAAACAGGGTTCTGCTCCTAAAAGAACATTTGGAAGCCCCTGGCCAGGCAGTTTCTGGAAGAAGCCTATGGGGTGGTTGGGGGCGAGTCAGGTCAGGAGCAGCGATGCTGAACCGAGCAAGAGAAGCCTGGGCCCACGTGGTCCTTGTCCTGAGTCTCCAGGGAGGCTCCTGACTTGCCCTGATCATCCCAGAGGAGAGAACCAAGCTGAACGTAGACGTAAGATTCCACCTTTCTTTACACGGGACTTTGCACACAGGACGTTTTCACCAATTCCAGCCATCCAAGGGCTGCCTGGGAGGCCGTGGTCCCAGCAGGCCCTGCAGGGGTTGGGGAGTTGACCGGTAACCTCCAGTGCCCCGCCCCTCCAAGAGTCCAAGATGTCGTACCTCCCCCAGGGAGGCTTCTGGAAACGTTTAGAAACCACCTAAATAGTAGGTCTCTGCAAATTGCACACAAATCACATGCAAATACAGACAGGGCCTGTCCTCACCATCACGAGGCTGAGCTGGGCTAAAGTAGATGACAGTTAGGAAGGTTAGCAGAAATAGGTGTCAAAACTCTGAGTGGCCTGGCTGGAGTCCAGGTCCCGAGATCTCAGCCCAGAGGCCTCAGGCTGAAGCACCTCCCCACATTTCCCCCGACACGAGCCATCTTTGGGCAGAAATCGGCAGCGGCTAAGGCTATAACCTGTTCCAGTCATCTAACGCTCTGTAACGAACACCTCAAACCTTGGTGGTTTAACAGGACATTGACTTTGCTCACAAACCTGCAGTTTGGGCAGGGCTCGGTGGGGACAGCTGTCTCTGCCCCACTGGACACCCGCTGGGGCAGCTTAGAGCCTGGGGCTGGAGTCACCCGAAGGCTGCCTCACTCCATGTCTGGTGGCTGATGCTGGCACGTGGCCTCTCCGTGTGGCCTGGGCTTCCTCATAGCATGGGGGCTGGGTTCCAAGGACGAGTGTCCTGAGAGAGCGAGCCAGGTGGAGACCACATCATTGTTTCTGACCTAGCCTTGGTGACACAGCATCACTTCTGCTATATTTTATTCCTTAGAAGCAAGTCACTAAGGCCAGCCATATTCAAGGAATTCCAGGGGAATTCGATTCTACCTTCGGATGACAGGAGAGTTAAAGAACCTGTGCTCATGTTCTACAGCAACCACGGGCTCACTCGGGAGGGACGGATGGGAAGGAGTGCGAGCTGGGAGCAGGACAGCTCACCGGTGGCCCTGGGGGTACGCAGGGGCCGGCCTGGCTGAGGGGCTGCTGGTGGGCTGCAGGAGGCAGAGTACTCCCAACTCCTGCACCAGGCCGGTTTCAGGGTCTCGTCCCTATCATTTGTGAAGATCACTCTTGGGGTCCAGTTCTAAGGCCACAAGGAGGGGGGACCAGGCCCCTGTGAACACCCGGGAAGGAGCTTCTCTGCTGCCTGCTCCTTCTCGCGCGTGACGGCTGAGGGCCAAGAGTAGCTGGTGCAAGCCCGAGGCCCCCCCAGTCTGGATGGCAGACCCCAGACTGGCAGAACTGGAGGGGACCGCTGACCCCTTCTGAGACACATGAGGCAACAGAGGACCCGTGAGGGGCACGAGTGCCTGCAGGTACAGGGAAGTGAGAGGCAGAACCACGGCTGGAGCCCAGGACAGCCACAGCCTGCCCGGGGCCTTCTGCACTCAGCCAGCCCTGCCACGGTCAGACCCTCAATACTGGCCTGGTCCAGAGCCCAGAGCAAAGGGAGGGGCCCGTGAGCCCCCTGCAGAGAGGGGGCTGGGCAGTCGGGGAGCCAGTGGCTCAGGACAGGCTGGAATCCAGGCTGGAAACAGGGCAGGGAGCAGGAGTGCCTGGGGGGGCTGCCTTGAACTCTGGATTCCAGCTAGAGCCAGGGCAGGGGACACTTAGGCCCGCTTCCTTGAGAGGCATTGTGGGGACAGGTTCGGGGGCTCTGCTGCTCCTCTGGAGCAGAGAGGGAGTGGGGAGAAGAGAAGGCTGAAAGGAGGGCCGAGGAGGAGCCCAGCCCGACTGGCAGGGGAGGGAAGGGCCTTGCTCCTTGGGCTCCAGAGGGATGTATGCTGGACCCCAAATTCCCAAGGGCACAGATGGCCTGTCAGTCATGGTGCACCACGTGCCACTGCCACAAGGCAGGGTCTGGTCTAGCTATCGCTCCAAAATGCCCACATCCCGGCCGGACTCTGCTCCCCACAGTTTCTTCTCGTCTCTGGGTCCCTTGCTCCAGATCACACTTCCTCAGTAACTGCTGAATGAATGCTTGCAAGAACAGGACATCTAGGTGGAGGATTGGGCACATTGTCACAAAGCTACAAAGAAAGAACTCTTAGCCGGGCGCAGTGGCTCACGCCTGTAATCCTAGCACTCTGGGAGGCCAAGGCGTGAGGACCACTCGAGGTCAGCAGTTTGAGGTCAGCCTGAGCAAGAGTGAGACCCTGTCTCTACTATAAATAGAAAGAAATTAGCCAAACAACTAAAAATAGAAAAAATTAGCCAAGCATGGTGGTGCGTGCCTGTAGTCCCAGGTACCCAGGAGGCTGAGGCAGGAGGATCGCTTGAGCCCAGGAGTTTGAGGTTGCTGTGAGCTAGGCTGACACCACGGCACTCTAGCTGAGGCAAGAGAGTGAGACTCTGTCTCAAAAAAAAAAAAAGAAAAAGAAAAAGAAAGAACTCTTTGCTCTAGGTCCTGGCTGGTATGGTATAGTCTTGGGTTAAGCAATAGGGGAGTTTTGCACCTGGAAGCGGGGGGTCATCTCTCCCATGGCCACCAAGTCCCCAGTTACTGGGGCTGCGGCTGGGGTGGGGAGAACCAGGGCCTCAGGAGGAACGGAGAACGGTGAGGATTCCCTTGCTGTCAGCTCAGGTGTCACCAGCTCAGGTGTCACCTTATATGGGGGATCTTCTCTAGCTCCAGTTGGTGGCTCAGTTGCCCAGCTGCCTTCAGCCCCCTGCTACTGCTCACCGTCTGCCAGTGAGAAGCATGGCGTTCCCCGGAGCAGAGATGGCTGTGGCCTTGGCCCAGGGTGTGAACAGTGGAGTACAACTGATGTGGTTTGAACCCCTGGCTGCCAGTTCCTAGTCATGTAACCACGAGCAAGTGATTCAACTTCTGTAGGCCTCAGTTTCCTCATCTGTAACATAGGGGTAATATTCCCCTACCTCAAAGGGTCGTTGATCCAGCTGGTTTCTTTGCAGAAATTGACAAGCTGATTCTAAAATTCATATGGAAATGCGAGGGACAGGGACGCCAATAGCCAAAACAGTCTTGAGAACAAAGAACAAAGATTCACGCTTCCTGATTTCCAGACTTACTACAAAGCTATAATAATTAAAACAGTGTGGAACTGGCATGTGGATGGACGCATATATCAATAAAATAGCATTAAGAGTCCAGAAATAAACTACCACAGTCATGGTCAACTGATTTTTGACAAGGCTGCCAAGGCAATTCAGTAGAGAAAGAATAGTCTTTTCAACAAATGGTTCTGGGGCAACTGGATGTTCACATGCAAAGAAATGAATTTGGACCCCTTACTCACACATGGAAAAATCAACTCAAAATGAATCAAAACCCTGCATGTAAAAGCTACAACACAGACAAAACAAAGAAGAAAACCTAGACGTGCATTTTTGTGACCTTGGATTAGGCGATAGTTTCTTTGATATGACACCAAAAGCATAAACAATAGAAAAAAATAGATAAATTGAATGTCTCGAAATTAAAAGCTTTTGTGCTTCAAATGACACCATCAAGGAAATACAAAGGCTGGGCGCAGTGGCTCCTACCTGTAATCCCAACACTTTGAGAGGCTGAGGTGGGAGGATCGCTTGAGGCTAGGGGTTTGAGACCAGCCTGGGCAACACAGCAAGACCTTGTCTCTACAAAAAGTATAAAAAGAAAAATTAGCCAGGTGTGGTAGCACATCCCTGTGGTCCCAGCTACTGGGGAGCCTGAGGCAGGAGGATCGCTTGAGCCCAGGAGTTCAGGGTTACAATGAGCTATGGTTGCACCACTGCACTCCAGCCTGGGTGACGGCAAGACCGTGTCTCTTAAAAAAATTCTAAAATTGTAGCGACAGTTGCACAACTCTGTGAATGCACTAAAACTATTGAATTGTACACCTAAATGAGGAATTGTACGGTATATAAGTTATATCCTGATGGAGCTGTCATAAAAAAAGAGGTTGAGAGGATTCATCGAGTTTGTGTAGGTGAAGTGCACAGTTTAAGGGTTCAAACTATCCCACTGCAATAGGCAGAGAAACTGAGGTGGGCAGGGCAACCCTGGGCGTGTGGGAGGAAGGAGTGAAGAGGCGAGGAGCGGGATGAAGAAGAGAGTGAGCGGGAAGGGCCGCCGGCACCTGGCCTGGCCTCCCTGGAGCGGCGGCCCCAGCCTGGAAGCCCTGTGCTCCTGAGAGGGCAGTGAGGGGCTTTGCTGCCACCCTGTGGAATGAGCAAGGATTACAGCCAGGGGACTGAGGCCTGGTCCCCACTGGTGTCTAACCCCCACGTCACCACATCTGAGTGGGCAGGGCTAGACTTGCTGTCATCTGCCACTTGACAGACGAGGAAACCAAGGCCCAGAGGAGGGAGGCAGCAGGGCTGGGGCTTGGCCCCAGGCTCCTCGTTCCAAGCCGCGTGCTGTTGACTCCCATCTGTGTATTGAGGAGCAGGGGGCAGGTCTGAATTAGCTGAAATGGAGATTTTCTTTTTGAGGAGTGAGGAGACACCCGGGAATGTCAGACAGCCCCCTCCCCAAGTAGGAGGGTTGAAGAGGCTGGGCATGTCCTGAAATGCAGGTTGGATTACGAACCTGCCATAGCTCCCTATTGCTCCCAGGGCAGCCCAGTGCTTTTGGGCTGGCATTCAAGGTCCCCTCACAAGAGATGGTGTAGCCCAGGGTCTGTAATCGCTGCTCAGCTATGTGACCGGGTGGATGTCCTTAACCTCTGGTGCCACTGTTTCCCCCTCTGTCCACCAATGTAAGGATAGTATCTACTTCATAGGCTGCTATGAGAGGTAAATGAGTCTGCACATAGAACTGTGCTTGCTATTGTTACTACTATTTTCTTTTTCTTTTTTTTGAGACAGAGTCTCACTCTGTTGCCTGGGCTAGAGTGCCGTGGCGTCAGCCTAGCTCACAGCAACCTCAAACTCCTGGGCTCAAGCGATCCTCCTGCCTCAGCCTCCCTAGTAGCTGGGACTACAGGCACGCGCCACCATACCTGGCTAATTTTTTCTATATATTTTTAATTGTCTGGCAAATTTCTTTCTATTTTTAGTAGAGACGGGGTCTCGCTCTTGCTCAGGCTGGTCTCGAACTCCTGAGCTCAAGCGATCCTCCTGCCCAGGCCTCCCAGAGTGTTAGGATTACAGGCGTGAGCCACCGCGCCCAGCCAATTATTACTGCTATTGTTAATCAGAGCACAGCCTTGTTTTCTACTCCTGTCATCAAGTCCAACCCTCCGAGGTGGGCTCCTGGTGTCTCCCAAATATGCCATGCACACGGGTGCCCCTGGCCCTTTCTGCAAGCTGTTCCTTCAGCCTGGAACAATACCTCTTGCCATCTCTTCTTTCTGGATCCTTCCAAACACGGCTCCTCCTGCTGTCTTCCCCAGTCCTCTCCAGCAAGAGCCACTTCTTCCCCTCGCCCTCCGCCCTGCAGTCCCGTTTCCTTCCGCAGCACCTTGGGCACGGCACGTGTGCGCATCACCCTACCCTGAGAGCTCAGGATCAAGTTTTCTAAGGACAGGTACCGTGTCTTCTTATCCCTTTATGACCCGCCTGTGCTGCCAGGTAGTAGCACTAAATTCTCAAAGGATGTTTGTGAAAAGAAAGCAAGAAATCAGGAAAGGAAAGAGGGAGGGAGTGAAAGAGGGAAGGAAAAATAAAGAGGAAGGGAAAGATGGAGAGAAAGCGATGAAGGGCGAACTAAAGATGAAGCCAAGAGAGACTCTGGGAGAAACCAGCCGCGGCCCCGTTCACCGTCTAACAACTTCGGGGAAAAGGACGGGGAGACGGCAGACTTTGGGAAATTCGCAACTCTTCCTTGGGTCTTACTGTCATTCCTCGAGCCATGGCATTGAAACAGACGAAAACCTCAGCGAGGCCCCGCACATTCAGCCCGTCCTGAAGCTCAGTTTCCTCCTCAGTAACAGAGCTAATAATGCTACTTATCTAATTGGGTTGTTACGAGGCTCAAATGAGAAAATAACTGGAAAATCCTCGGCACCTGGTGCAAAGTAAGCACTCAACAAATGCTATGTACTGTGATGGTTCGGTGATCCTAGGACTTCCGGGCGTGTGCGATAAGGGACTGCGCTCGGCTACGGGAGGGAGGTGCTCCCTGGGCTCGAAGAGATGCCCATTGTCCTAGAGCCTGGCCCGGGCGGTCACTGGGAGGTCACGATGCTTTCTCCCGGCCTCCCCCAGCCCCGCCAGCCCCCGCCCAAGATACGCAATAAAGACTCCTGATTGCCTGGTTAAAGGAAGTGGGTGCACAATTAGTTTCAATTTTAGACCTAAAACCCCCTCCCGCCTTTCAAAAAGAATTGCACACCCTATTTCAATTTACACACTGAACCAACATGAAATTTTCCAGCGGGTTCTGTAGCCTTTGAAGTGACCAGACCAGACTATTGATTTATTTCCAACTAACCTCTCTCTTTGAACCCAAAAGGGTCAAGGTTAATTATATAATAAAACGTACTGCGCCCGGCTGCCCCTCTAAGGGCACGGGGAGCCCCCCGACCTTTCCGTGCAGGCGAGCAGTGGATCGTGTTTCTGATCCCTTCCCTGCATTCATTTCCTTCATCAGGGCCCATTAAGAAGACGGGAAAAAAAAAAAAAACTGACCCCTCATTTCCTCCCCGAGAGATAAACTTTAATTTGCTGGAAACCAACAAAGGGGATCTCGGCCAGGTTTCCAGGCTGCCCCCTCGGCCGGGAGCGCCTACTCTGGAGCCAGCTGGGAAATGGGGGTGGGGTGGGAGAGGCGGAGGGTAGCAAGGGGGTGCAGGTCCCCACTTCTGCAGCGCCCACAAAACGGGGGCTGTTCCCAGAGGGACTCTGCTGATGCTGCCACCACGGCAGGTCCCCACTAAGCCGTCCTTACTGGCTGTAGTGACAACCAACTGGCCATGGGCTTGCTCTGTCAGTCCTCGACAGCACCCGCGAAGGGCACCGCCGTCATCCCCCTGATGGTGAAACGCTGAGCGTCATCAGAACTGGTTCCAGGTGTCACAGGTAGGAGGTGGAAGGGCCGGGGTAGAAACCCAAGCCTTTTTTATGCTTTTAAAATAATGGGTTCCCACCTTCCCCCTGAAGCCTCCCACCCCAGGGAAACAACATCATAAATGTTTTCTTTCCATCAATTAAAAAAAGATAAAAGATCTAATATGTAGTCCATTTTCACATGTCCCCAATTATCCGACAACATCCTCCTCAGGTGTGTTTCCCAAGATCCAGCCAAGACTCACGTACTCTCTTGGTTGTCGTGTCTCTTTCTCTCCCCTGCTCCAGAGCAGCCCCAACCTTTCTAATTTTCCATGACACTGACATTTCTAAAGGGACAAGGCCAGTTGTCCTGCAGAGTGACCCAGTGTGGATTTGTCTCATGTTTCCCCCTGACGAGTAAAGGAGTCAGATATTTTGGGTGTCAACAGTTGAGAAGTGATGCTGTGTCCCTTTTAGTGCACCACACCTGGGGGCCCGTGACGCCAGCCTGTGCTGTGTTTGGTGAGGGACCCAGGATTTTCAGCACGTGTTCTCACTTCCTGGAGGCTTCCCCAGCATGGGGGGAAGAAGAGAAGTGTGAATTAGCTCCTTCGTGAATTGGTATTAGCACCCATGGGAGGAACACGGTCTTTGGGACTCTTTGACGCCCATAGATGGCAACCAAAACCCTTGGGAGGAAATCCAGCCATCACAGCCTGAGATGCATTTCCCAATCCTTCTCCCTGGAACATCCCTAGGTTGTGTCAAGGCCCACCACCCACTTCCCTGCCCCCATGAGGCCTTCGGGACTCTCTTGGGAAGAGCCAATTGCCCCCTCCTCTCTGCTTCCACAACCCTCTGTCTCTGCCTCATTTACCCAGAGCCCTTACTGCCCTGTGTGTCCAGGGCCCAGCCCGGGGCCCAGCAGAGAGGGTTCTCCATAAATATTTTTTTCAGATCAATTGTAACCCAAAAGCCGGGTATGGTGGCTTGTTAGGCAGGGACCAAATCTACAGGTGGCAGATACAGGCCAGGAGGGCAGTTCCTAGGGGCAGAGAAGCCTGGGAAGGGACTGCGGGAGAACGCAGCTCACAACCGCCAAGAGCGGAACTTGAGGTTGAGGCACACACAGCCGTGGACCTGCAGCTTCGTTATAAGAACACCTGTCAATCATGTATAGCAATCACCTGGCAACATCCCACACCTCTCATGAGCCCTCCCCCAGACCAGGCCAATAAGCGGAAACCACCTGCGAGCTCTCAACATCTTTCTCCACTTGTGGAGATTGACCTGTTCCTCTCTGGAACATACTCTCCCTTCTCTGCAATACAAGCTGTTTGTGTGCAATTGCTTCCTGTCTGTGGTCACTCCATCCCACTGGGCCTGCTTGTGAATTTTCCAAGCAAGGAGCCAAAGAACCAGGACAACAGTCCACCAAGAGGCCGGACCTGACAGGCTCACGCCTGTAATCCCAGCATTTTTGGAGGCCCCGAAGTGGGAGGATCACTTAAGGCCAGGAGTTCGAGAGCAGGCTGGGCAACATAGTGAGACCCTGTCCCTACAAAAAATTTAAAAATTGCCCAGGCGTAGTGGTGCTTGCCTTTAGTCCAAGCTACTCAGGAGGCTTGAGCACAGGAGTTCAATGCTGCAGTGAGCTATGATGACACCACTGCACTCTAGCCTGGGTAACAGAGCGAGACCCTGTCTCAAAAAAAAAAAGTGTTAAATTGCAACCCAAACAAAATTCTGCCTTGTTGTCAATCTCAGTTTTACATTTGAAAGAAAAGTCCAGCATCCAAAATTGAATTGAGAAGCTATTTAGTCTTTTCTGAATAGCCTGGAAGATTCAACAAAGGATGAATTACACTGCATGTCACACTAAAGAGTCCTTATTATTCTCCTTACCCGTCTCTCTCCCTATCATCTCATGGCTCCGTCTTCACCTCCAAGCCTTTCTTTTTTCTCTCCCAATTCCCGCATATACCGGATTTTCTCTCATTCTTGCCTCCCGCCCTCCACAATCACTTGCTCAGAATCACACAGCCGGGTGGTGGAAATGCTGGGATTGAGATCAGGCCATGTGTCTCCAGGATTGGGTGCTGACCACTGGACCACTGGACCATACTTTCAGCTTTTATTTTGTTTTTTTGAGATAGGGTCTTGCTCTGTCACCGGGGCTGGAGTGCAGTGTGACGTGTCAGCCTAGCTCACAGCAACCTCAAACTCCTGGGCTCAAGTGATCCTCCTGCCTCAGCCTCCTGAGTAGGTGGGGCTACAGGCATGCGCCACCATGCTTGGCTAATTTTTTCCATTTTTAGTAGAGACAAGTCTTGCTCTTGCTCAGGCTGGTCTCGAACTCCTGGCATCAAGCAATTCTCCTGCCGCGGCCTAGATTTTTTTTTCTTCCTTAAGAGACAGGGTCTCGCTGTGTTGCTCAGGCGGGGTGCAGTGGCTTTTCACACTGTCATCCCACTGCTGATCAGCACGGGAGTTTGACCTGCTCTGTTTCCAGCCTGGGCTGGGTCGCCTCTCCTTAGGCAACCTGGTGGTCCCCTACTGTCCGTGAGGTCACCATACCAATGCCCAACTCAGTGCAGACCCCCATCAGCATAGCAAACTACAGCCCAGTACTCCTGGCTTCAAGCAGTACCCCCACCTCAACCTCTGGAGTAGCCAGGACTACAGGCAGGCGCCACCATGCCCGGCTCTTTCAGCTTTAATGTGGTAAATTCGTCCTCTACCCATGGTGGGGTGCTATGCCTACATTAAAACTGCATTATTCTGTTATTTCACCTGAATATCTCAATGACTCCACGAGGGAAGGGAAGGCCCAACTTCCAGATGGGAAAATTGAGTTTCAAAAAGAGGTCATCCAGGGTCACAGCATCATAGGGACAGCTTTCACTCACAGATGTCATCTCAATAGGAAATGGGAAGGAAAAGAAATGTCATGTCCACAATTGAATGTTCTCACCAGACTCTAAAGCGTTGGTCTATCGACCCCTTTTTAATTAAGATGTAAAAGGAAGCTCCTCCGGCCACCCCGTCCCCCTCACCTCTGTTTATCTGTCTCCCCCTCCCTCCCTGCCTCCCTCTCCCTCTGTCTTCATTTCCCTACCTCCCTCACCTGCCCTTTCTCGCCTCTCACCTTCCCCCAGTATCCACCCATCTATTGCTCTGGTCCCTTGTCTATCTACTCACTCATCCGTTCATCCTTTCAAGAAACATTTCTTTTTTTTGAGACAGAGTCTCACTCTGTTGCCCGGGCTAGAGTGCCGTGGCGTCAGCCTAGCTCACAGCAACCTCAAACTCCTGGGCTCGAGCAATCCTACTGTCTCAGCCTCCCGAGTAGCTGGGACTACAGGCATGCGCCACCATGCCCGGCTAATTTTTTCTAAATATTTTTAGTTGTCCAGCTAATCTCTTTCTATTTTTTTAGTAGAGACGGGGGTCTCGCTCTTGCTCAGGCTGGTCTTGAACTCCTGAGCTCAAACAATCCACCCGCCTCAGCCTCCCAGAGTGCTAGGATTACAGGCGTGAGCCACCGCGCCCGGCCAACAAAACATTTCTTGAGCCAGGGCAGTGCCAGGCTTGCTGGGAAGTGCTGGGATACAGATGTGTATGTCACTTCTTGCCATGGAGGCCCATACCGAGTCAGCTCCAGTCACCAACCTGCTGTCTGTCCACCCGTCCATCTCACTTCCACTCTCCTCTTCTCCCACCCCCATCAGTGACGACCCTTCGATGCCCCGCTCTGGTCTCCGGGACCTGTGGCAGATGGTGAAGGATGATTAAGGTTCACAAAATATTAGCATGTGGGGACCAGCAGTGGACACCCAGGCAGCACGTTGGCAAAGAAGCCCTGCACCCCTCACCTGCTGCCTGCAGTCTGCGGGCTCAGCCCCCGGACGGGCCAGCAGGATGCCCCACACCCAGCCTCACGGACAGAAGCCAAGCATGGCGGACGGGTGATGAGGATGCGTGTGCATGTGTGTGCACGCATGTGTGTGTGTGTGGGCGAGCATGTGCCAGCATGTCCAGCCTAGCCATCTTGGCGTGTATCCAGGACCTTGCAGCCCTGCTTTGGCCTGCCGCTGCTCTCATCGTCACAGGGGCCGTGTGGCAGCCAGGCCCAGGGGGATCCTGTGTAGCTGAGGGCAGGGGCAGTTCTTACCACAGGCTCAGCGGTTTGTTTCTATCACTCTCTTATCTCCACTCCCCTGAGCCCAGACTTTAGCATCATAAAACATCAGAGCCTAGGGGGACAGTTGGAGATTATCCAACTCCCTGACACTCTGGGGAGACCAAGCCCCAGAGAGGGTTCTAGACTCACTATTGCAGGGGGTCACCCAACGAGCTAGCGGCAGAGCTGGGACAAGAGCCCATGTGTGTCCCCACCCACTTTCACGCTCTTGCCACAAGCCCAGTGCCAGGTCCGGCAGTGGTGCCCAGGCTGGGGCTGAAGATGCTCAGCAGCTGGAGAAGGTGTCAGGGAGCCAGGAGCTGCTCCCGCATGTCCTCGGCTGTGCCCTCTCTACACCTGACTGTCACACGGGGTTCTCCTCCTTGGGTGTACTGAAGACCAGAACTCCAGCTGGTGGCCAAATATGCTTTTGATTGATTACAAATGAGAACTGAATAAATCCTCACTTGATAAATGCAGTGGGCAAAGCTCTCAAATGTGGGGTTCTTGAGAAAAGAATAAATTGTGTCTTTGATGACAGTTTCAGGAAAGTTTGTGTGATGAAGCAAGAAAGGATGGAAGTATAGCAGGGGTCCTGGGAGACACTGAACTTAAGTGGTGTGTTCTCTTCATCAAAACGAAGGGTCACCTCAGGAGGTAACTTAGCTTTGTGGAAATAAAGGGGCTTCTCTATGAGGGGGAAGGGGCTTCGCTTAGACAACTCAATTGTCCTGGAAGGGGGTGTAGTTAGAATTCCTGCGTGTTCTGGAGACCATCCTGGGGCTGCCCCTAGAAAGGCCGGATGGGAAAGGGATCTTAGGACCCAGCCTTTGAGAGGACAGGCAACTGGCTCCGGCTGGTGTGGGACCCCCCAGGGGACCAGGGGTGCAGTCCTGGGCTGTGAGGTGACTCCTCACAAACTGGTGCTGATTTGGGTCCCGAGGAGGCTAACAGAAGCACATGCCTGGGGCTGCCTTCCTGACCCTGAGACAGGCTGAGACACCTGAAGTGAGGTGCCGTCAGCGAGTGGAGGTCCCGGTTCTCAGCAGGATGGTACTATTTGCACAGTGACGCAGTGTGGCCATCAGCGTCCCCGGTTCTGGCTGCAGGGACTGGCTGGATGGGGGGCTTCGATGTGAAAGGCACGAATTACCTCAAGCCTCCAGAGTTTGGAGCAAATGTTGAGTGCGTGTGTGTGTGTGTGTGTGTGTGTGAGAGAGAGAGAGAGAGAGAGAGAGAGAGAGAGAGAGAGAGAGAGAGAGAGAGAGAGCGAGCGCGAGCGAGAGAGCGCTGGTTCTTACTGTATTGGCCTCTGCCTTTCTGGAGCAGGTCAGGAAGACACAGGGGCTCTGCAGGAAGTCTCTGCAGTTACCCTCTAGTTTTAGAAGATCACAGCAATGCTTACTTTGCATTATCACTTTCCAACCTTTCCCTTTTGTATTCACCTCTCATCTGCTTCTCACCACACCCCATGAGGCAGGCAGGGAGACCCCTCCACTTTCTCATAGGGAGGACTGGCTTTCCTAGAGGCCACCTAATGTGAGGCTGTTTCCCTCCTGATGCTCCCTTCCACATTTCCCTGGACCTACTGTTTCCACAGCCTGGGGCAGGGGCTACATGGAAGGACAAGACAGGCTGTGGGAGGAGCTTCTGGTGTGGTAGGAAAGACAGGACACAAGGACAAGGATACCCAGCAGAACATGAGACACTAAGTGTGGTGAGTTATAATATCACTATGACAGGGGTTCAGAGAGGGCTGTTCTAGGTCTTTTTCTTTTCCAAGTGAATTTTGAAATCACAAAAACTCCTATTGAAACAAAAGAAAAAAAATACAGGCCTGGCATGGTGGCTCACACTTGTAATCCTGGCACTTTGGGAGGCTGAGGAGGGAGGATTGCTTGAGGCCAGGAGTTCAAGACCAGCCTGGGCAACATAGTGAGACTGTTGCTACAAAAAGAATTTTAAAACAATTAGCTGGGAAGCAGTGGTTCATACCTGTAGCCTCGGCTATTCAGGAGGCTAAGATGGGAGGATCATTGGAGCCCAGCAGTTGGAGGTTACAACGAGCTATGATTGGGCCGCTGCACTACAGCCTGAGTAACATGGTGAGAGACCCCGTGCCTAACAGAAAAAAAAAAAATTAAGAAATTAGTCAGGAATGTCAGCATATGTTTGTAGTCCCAGTTATTTGCTAGGCTGAAGAAGGATTGCTTGAGTTTGGGAGTTTCACCTTGCAGTGAGTGGTGACATACCAACAGCACTCTAACCCAAACGCAAAGTGAAACGTTGTTTCATCAAAAGTAACAAAATAAAATGTAAACATCAGTATTACTGTTAGTCAGAATGTTACCACAAATCTGACACATAAGGCAGAAACTTGCACATTTATAAATAAACATAATCTGTTTTTTGAACCCATAAAAGTAGCCTTGTTGAAACAAGGCCTCAAAAAATTGGTTTAAGACTCAGAGTTGTTCCTCTCCACGGAAATCTTTAGTAAAAGGCGAAAGATTTATACGATCTGAAGAGAAACCAGAGTATACCATTGCACCACCCTAACTCAGCTCTCGAGTAACAGAAACTCCTAGTATAGTGGTGGTTGGTAGTTCGTGACAAGATTCTGTACCCAAAAGAGAAATTTCAGATTATTCTGTAAAGAAAAGCCTCATTTTCACAAAATACACTCGGAATAAAATTTTTAATTTTTGCCATTTTAAACTTGTACTTTCCGCAGTGCACTGTGGGTATGCAAATAGGCTGAGTCACCCTCCGGCTCCGGGAAAGTCTGCGTATTCACGCAGTGCCTCGTGCCACCGTCAGGGGGCGCAGCGGCTAGCGGCGGAGTAAAGGCCGTCCAGGTCCAACTCGGGTGTTATTAATATCCGTTTTGTATAGTCCTACGTTTGAGTCTCATTTCTTCTAAAAAAAACCAAAGACTGCTATTAAGTTAAAAAATAAAAAATCGGCAAATAAATGACACAATTCAGGATAGTGGTCCCTCACCTCGGTGGGGGAGTAAGGGGTGTGACTGGGGAAGGCCACACAGAAATTTGTTTTAAAAGTTTGAAATTTCCTTTTTCTTAAACTGCACGGCGGGCACACGGGTGTTATGTTGTTAACCGTGCACTCCAGAACAGACACTCTGGAATATTCTGCATTTTAGTCTGCCATTTGAGAATTCCTGACAATGTCTTGTTTCAAATACGAGCCTGCGTGCAGTTTCAGGTTTCCTGCCTCTGTCCCCCCAGATGCCACCGTTGGGGATGAAATCAGACCTGTCTCCTCAGCCTATGCTTTTAAAACCTGCTGTCCTCTCCCCGCCGCGCTGCCAGACCAGCCTGCACGCGCCCCTTCCTGACGCACGCGCCCACCGCGCAGCCCTGGGAAAGGGAACCGCCTCTGTGATTTTCCACCTGTTGGTGCAAACACTCCTCATCCCAACGTTCACACCTTCTCCGAACTGAAACTTTCTTTTCCCCCACTTTGCTGGTTTCTTTGCTAGCAAGTCAATTATATTTGACAATGCACGTGATTTAAATTTGTCTAATACATTTCAAAAATAGATTTATTGCATGTAATTTAAAAGCCATGTAGTTCACCCATTTAAAGTGTACAATTCAGTGGGTTTTAGTATATTCGCAGAGTTGTGCAATCATCACCACAATCTAATTTTAGAACATTTTTGTCACTGTCCCCCCCAAGAACAAAGAAACTCAGTACCCGCTAGCAGTTAGTCTCCCCAGCCCTCTGCCCTTTGGCAACCATTAATCTACTTTCCGTCTTTAGCAGGCCTATCCAGGACATTTCATATAAACGGAAGCATATAACGTGGCGTTTTGTACTGGCTTCTTTCGCTTGGCATGTTGACAAGGTTCATAAACACACACATCTGTTTTGATACTTTTGCATGCTTGCTATATTTCACAATGTAATGGGAAGTTAAAGAGACCCAACGAGATGCAAAGTTCCCACCATGTGATAATCGCTACGCCTCACAGGTCTTAGCAAGGGGCTAAGGGGCCAGGAAAGGGGCGGGTCTCTGAATACTTCGAGGTTTCTCCCCGTGAGACTTGAGAGAGTGTTTCTATACTCACAGGTTTTAGGGGACCGTAATCTTCTGGCCTTTGCTCTGAAAGGGTCTTGGGCAGCTTTCACTGGTTAGAGAACCGCAAGGAATGTTGACGTTTTTACGCATGCCAGACTCCATAGGGAGTCAGGGAGTTTCCAGGACTTCTGAATCCAAAGTGTGCACTCGCCCTGATTGTAAATGTGTGGTCTGAGGGGCTAGATCAGTTCCATTGCTTGCGGTGTGGCCCGCACTTCCATTTCCAGCAACAATTC
>RJWJ010033860.1:0-17617 GCA_004363605.1 Indri indri | reverse complement strand
TCTTTTTTTTTTTTTTTTTTTGAGACAGAGTCTCATTCTCTTGCCTGGGGCGAGTGCCGTGGTGTCAGCCGAGATCACAGCAACCTCAAACTCCTGGGCTTGAGCAATCCTACTGTCTCAGCCTCCCGAGTAGCTGGGACTACAGGCATGTGCCACCATGCCCGGCTCATTTTTTCTATATGTATATTTTTAGCTGTCCAATTAATTTCTTTCTATTTTTGGTAGAGACGGGGTCTCACTCTTGCTCAGGCTGGTCTCGAACTCCTGAGCTCAGGATGATCCGCCCGCCTCAGCCTCCCAGAGTGCTAGGATTACAGGCGTGAGCCACCGCGCCCAGCCTGTCACATTTTCTTTATCCATTCATCCACTGTTGGACACACAGGTTGTTTCCACGTCTTGTCTATTGTGCATAATGCTGCAATGAACAGGACAGTGCAGATATCTCTTTGAGATACTGATTTAGTTTCCTTCGGATACAGAGGGATGCTTAGTTTTATGTGATGAGAAATAAGGCAAAGAAGAGAACACATTATATTATATAAGATTTTTTTTTTTAAGAGTCCCAGAAGGAAGAAACCTCCACTGTGTTCCTTCTGAAACAACAGCCTGCCATGGTGGGGGAACCTGAACAGTTAAACATATTTGAAGATACTCTCTCCACCTGTGCAGTGGGATACATGCTTCTGTATTTTGTAAGGACACCAGTTTCATGGGTGACAAAGAACTGAGGAGACAAATGAACCTGATTCTTTCATGTAGTCCTAGCAAGGAGGAAGAACCCATTTGGAAGTACACCCAGAGGTACCCTAACCATATTATCATAGCTTTCAGCATTGACCAAGAAATAGTTCAATACTTAATGTTAGATCATTATTCAAAAAGACTTTGACCTCCTGGTAAGATAGTCTTTAGATAGAGCATTAATCATTTAGGGCTATGGTCCGGTACTGTGGGGGGCAAGCGAGTGAAGTTTCATCTGTATTTACAGCCACGTCACCCCCTGAGCTCTTCCCCCCACCCACCCACTTTCCATGGAAAAACCGTCTTCCATGAAACCAGTCCCTGGTGCCAAAAAGGTTGGAGACTGCTGATTTAAGGTGTTTCTATCTCTCCCATTATATGGTGAATAGGAATTGAAAATGGTTTAGCCCATAAATTCATTTAATCTAATTTATAACATAAAGCATCAGATTTAATTTCCACATTACCAGTGTGGCAGCAGGCATTTTGGTACAAAGTTTCCTTCTGAGCAATGGCAATCACCAGAGGAGGAGATGTGCCCTCACGTTGCTTAAATTTTAGTTAGGCACATGTAACAAACAAATACTATAGCCCAGGGAGTTGGGGACCTGGGCCTAGTTCTGGATCTAGCATTGATAAACTGAGCAGGGACAAGTCACCTCCCTAGCACTGTGCCTGCATTTCTAAATCTGTAAGTAAAGGCATTAGGCAAGATGATTCCTGAGATTTCTTCTAGATCCCAAATTACTTAATTCTGTTTCATGAATAGGAATTAATATAGAGTAAATATAGCTGAAGGCATGAAGAGCAGAACATTCACAATTGTGGATTAAGAAAGACTCAAGTTGTGGACTTAGCAGCAGCAGTAGTACAGTGACTAACATTTATTGCACTCGTACTGTGTGCCCAGCACTGTGCCTGATACTTTAAAGCACATCTCACTTAAGCCTGAAAATAATCCTATGAAGCAAGTCATACTAGAAGGCTCATTTTATAGACAAAGAAACTGATGCATGGAGGGTTTAAGTTTTTTTGCCAGGTTACTCAGCTGGAGTAGCTGGTCTTATATCTATTAATAGTAGAGGTGTTTCCTGAAAGTCTGGAAAGTCATGCTCAGGTAGGAATGGGGAATACATACCCCTTCAAGGGGTTGAAAAACTATTTATTTCACTCCACATCCACTACCAGGACTGCGGTTTAAGTCACCAACCCCTGCTGCTGGGTCTCCTGCACTGGCCATGGAAAGACAATTCCACGGAGTCTCTAGAGCTGATTGATGATGAAAATCTTTTATGTTTTATTATCCCAATAACCTCAGGTTATAGCTTTCATTTTATTTTATACATTACATACCCTCAGAGTATAAAATCTTTGCCTTTATTTAATTCTTATCATATAGTATTTAACTATGCCAATATGAATGATCACTACACTTCAAACTTCTGAAATTTATAAATTTTTGGAGAAAAGCTTCTAATATAGGAAGCATATTCTTTTAATTCCCCATTTACTGACCCAGGAGGAAAATGTATAGTATTTTGTTCACTACTGCTATCTATTTTAGGTCAGAATACAGCTCAGAAAAACAAATATCACTTCAATCTCACCTCTGACTAAGCAAATCTATATTTTCCAATATGGATTATTTTTGGTTCAGTGAGTTTTGTTTCAATTCTTTTTCTGCTGTGTCTAGTTTCACAATATGATTAATGACTGAACTTTCCTTGTCTTTCCTACAGTTGCCTTGAGAATTTGCAGTATTCGATTTATTCAGACACTGTCAGGGCAAAGCAAAGATTCAATCTTGAATGTAAATATTGCTCTAAAAATGCACAGGTATTCATTATTAACTTTATTTTAATCATTTTTTGATGATTACACATACTACAATTCTATATAGTATATATATTTTTTACTTATACTTTTAAGGTAAAAAGTACTGCTTGTAAAAAGTATCAGGTTAACATTACAAATTAAGCCCTCTCTCTAGAGTAAAGACGCCCGAATGGCTGAATATGATCCTCTTACTGATATGTAGTCTCAGTTCTCAAAGGGGCCACTTCTAAAAATGAAAATAATTTTCACAAGGCATTAATATAAACCAGAACTTTAATCTTAAAATAGTCATTTATACAGGGAACATTGACAGCAAGTTGCTTCAAATGATCAACTTGAGAAAACACCAGGACATTTCCCCTCTGGATTCCTTTATAACCCACTGGAATTCACTTCTCTGATTTAAAGCATAGTTGTTTATGGAAAGTCCTAACTTCCAGAATTATTAATAGCAATATTCAAAACTCATTCTTGCCATTCAAAACTGCAGGCCTGTGCAGTGGAACTACACTGTCATCCTGAAAGGAGAAATCCATTTCTTTTTGGCTTTTGGGACACCTGAAAATGGCAGTTTAATCTGGATTCTTTATGAGCTTCCACAGGCTTTGGGGAGAGGTGTCAAGAGCTGCACTGGTGTCCAACAGGCCTAAGTCCTTAACCTGGCTCAGTAAGCAGTTGGCTTAGCTGGCCCACTCTCTCCTGCCAAGCCCGTGATGCAGATACACAGAACTTTTTCCATTTCCTTCAGTCAGCCAGTTCCCCTCTCACTTCCAGGCCTGCAGACATATGTTTCAGTTTATCTGCCTGGAATACTTTCTGTCCCCTTTTAGCTGAGCTATTACCACTTGTCCTGCAAGCCTCAGCTTAAAGGTCACTTGCCTCTTGGGTGAGGCTTTCTCCACCCACCGGATTAGATTCCCCCTAACGAATGTTCCCATAGCCCCCTGTCCTATAATAACAAGCATAACACTGTACTATAATTAATGTATTTAACATTTTTTCCCTTCAGAGTGTAAGCTCTGTAAGGGCCTAGGACTGTCTATCTCTAGGGCTTAGTACAGTGCCTGGAAGGAAGTAGGTTCTTGATTAAATATCTGTTGAATGAATATCCATCCATTCATTCATGAGAGGTTAACTGTATAATCTAAATCTAGTTGCTTATCGCTGTGAGACTTGCTTTGTGTGGGCTGATCCAAGAATTAAAAGAGAGAATGCACACAGAGCATTTAATTCTAAAAATTATGAGCTTCATAAATGGAAGCTATCTTTATCTGAGAAGTTTACACACACGGGCCCACGTTGTGAAAGATAACAGCAAATCTAAGAAGCTGTTGGAGCCAAACAGAGGCTACCTCCAAATGCCCAAGCTAAGAGAGTCTTGAGTGTATACTTCTGCAGGAAAAGCCAAGTTCAGTTGTCATTGCAACCAATGAAAACATTTTGTTGTCCCATAGTATTTAGGAACACTTTCTCATGTTGTCTTTAGTGTAGAATCCCATTTTTCAGTGAGAAAATATTAAGAAACACAAACAGGTCATAGCCTGATTTGTATTGTAGTTCCAGCTGAAGGGAAGTGGCTGAATGGCAGGGTTGTGTCCTTCTTTGTATTGACAGAACATCTAGTCCAGACCTTTCCATTTAGTAAAGACTCAACACATCTTTGGTAAATAAAAGTATCCACATAATTTTGGCTTACTAAAAGTAAACCTTCAGATTTCACCTGAAATTCAGGGTGGTACTTCCAGCTCTCTGTTGATCATCTCCCCCCAGAGGCTCTGCCATTTCCTAGAATTCAACTTGTCAAAATGCAATTTATTACTCTCACCAGCCCAAACCAGACTGGCTCCATTCCCTACCATCCAAAATATTCCAGTTGTGTCACTTTCATTATAGAAACCATGAAGTTATTTTTGAATTTCTGAATTTCTCTTTGCTGAAATAACAGAGTTTCAATATCCAATCTGTCACAAAATCAGTAATTGCTACCTAAATCTACTATTTCAGGGCCTCACCTCAGAGCTCCATTGCTAACTTCCCAGATAACAGTTCCATGATTGGTTTCTTGACCATTGCAAATGTTACTCTTTCAAAGTTCATTTTCGTGTCCCTCCCTTGCTCAAGAACCTATAATGCGCCCCTACTCACTATTGAGAATAGATTCCTCTGCCTGTTTCTTAGGGTTCTCATAGTCTGCCCCCAATAAATTCCTTATCTTCTTTATCCACTATTTCCTCACCATTCCAGTAAGGCCTACTTGCATCCTGATCACTTTCCCTACTCTTTCACGTAAACTGTGACACACAAGTCATGCTGTGTTTCTGAAATGCCTTTTCTCCCTTCCTCACTTAATTAAATCATATTTAAATAATCCTTGGAGGCCAAATTAAGTCCTATCTCTTCTATAACCTCTCTAAATTTCACAGTGTTCTTCCCTTTTCTGAACTTGCATTGCAGTCATAGATGTTAAAAGAAAAACTTTAGACAAATTAAATTTAATGGAGTTTATTTGAGCAAAGAATGATTCATGAATTGGGCAGCACTCAGAACCAGAAGAGGTTCAGAGATCCCTGCTCTACAACAGTGGCCTGTTACAGGCTAAACTCAGAAGCAAAGTACAGAAATTACTTGATTGGCTACAGCTAGGTGTTTGCCTTATTTGAGTACGATCTGATAGAAAGTCCCTAGTTAGAGATTAGTTAACAGTTTCTAATTGGTGAAGCTTAAGTTTCATTTTATTGTTACATTGGGTTTCTGTTTTTTTACATAGCCTCCCACTGCTTCACTTGACCAGAAAAAAAAAAAAAAGAATATTTACGTAGAAACCCAAAGCTCTGGAGCCATGTTAGCCTAATGGCTTCTCAATTACTTTTTTTAAACAAAAATTGCCCCCTTTTAGTCAGCTTCTCATGTATGAGAGATTCACTAAAACTTATGTAAAAGCACCACTCTCTGTTACCATCATGGTTGGTTTGTCTTTTTCACAGTGTGGAACTCATAATTCATAATGTCCAGCTCATTGAAGAAATATTATTTTTGTTGTTCATCTTGTTTCTGTCACTCTAATTGCAGTGAGACCATCTGGCATACTGTTGATGGCTGGGAACATGCATTTAAGACCTTCAAGAGAAGAAAATGCACCAAGGATATTACAATGATGACACTCAGGAAGATAATGCCAAATGGCCAAATGACTGGAGTATGCTTCTTAGCCAAGGCCCCCATGAACCAAACTAACTAAAATAAACAAAAAAATAAAAAATTAAAAAATAAAGGTTAATGTCTAGAACAAACTATAAGTTCAGTCTCTGAGTACAGAAGGAAGTTAGTTGAGAAAATTTCTAGATTTGAGTTAAAAGCATATTTTCCTGGTTTGCAGTTTGACTATCTCTGATTATGGCGTCAGGCATTTCAGTGAACTCCCTGAGTGGCCTGTGCATCTGAAGCCCTGAGTGTTGCCCTGTGAAATTTATATCAAGTTGTCCATCTCTAGCTTATAGGGCTTCAGGAAGAGAGAAGTTTATAGATAAAAAAATCTCAAAGACATTGAACAGGATTAGAATTTGATAATGGATACACCATAGTTTTCCACTGAAACATATTTTTTTTCTCTACAGTTTCCCCTATATCTACCAAAGATAATCACAGTAAGACCAATTTGTTTGCAAAACAGGACCAGTCTCATTAAACTCGGCCTGATTATTTACATAATTGCAGTGAGAACAGTGATTTACTGTATAGGATGTTTTTAAGTCTGCTTTGCTGGAATTTTTAATAAGGAATGCCAGATTGTACTTTTAAAAGCCTTTTAAGGCTAGGAAGCTAAGGACTTGCTATCAGACTTTGCCTGCAATACCTACAAATTTGGGTGAATTTCTCTCTTCTCTGTTCTTGAGGTCCTCAAAATATTTTTAATGTTCTTGGGCCTTCCTTATTCAATCTGTAAGGCTGGGAAATCCTTAAATCCAGTTACCAGGCTAGTTTTATTCAAGGAGTTTTATTGGCTCCATAAAGTCCACCATATTCCTTGAAGTTGTCTGGTCATATCTGACCTTCCAGTTAAAGCCTTGGTAATATAACCCATGTCTCCCATCCAGACCCAAATTGGGAAAGTCACAGTACAGAAGCTTAAATCCCACAGTTTATTGAAACAGGAAAAAAACCTCACTCAAATTTGATCAATTGCAGTCCTTCTTGGATGTTTTGAATCTCACCAGAGAGAACAAGTTCCAGTTAATTCTGATGGTAACATTGTATAATGTGGGGGCATGAGTCAAGAGCCCCCAGCAGCCATGCTTCCCAATGGCAGAGAAAGTAGACTGACCCAAGGTTGCTATTTTCATGGGTGTGTCCCCAGGATCAATTGCAGTCTCTGGCACATAGTATTCAACTAATATTTGTTGAATGGATGGTGCCTGCTATTTACCTAATGTTCGTTGTATGCAGAACACTACAGCAGACGTTATGAAAAAGAAACAGTAGTAATAAGGATGGGAACTAACATATAGTGACATATTTGATAACCAAGCAGTAGTTGTTTTCTCCATTTTCTGATGAAGAAACAGAGGGGCATATGGTTCGGTACCTTGCCCGAGTTTACACAGGTGGCAAATGGCAGAGCATGGAGCATGGACTCACACGGAGGTCTATCTGGCTTCGAAGTCTATGCTTTTTTCACTGCACCACGGTGCCTGTCTTGTCGAAGCTTACAGATTTGTTGGGAAGATGAAGCATACATGCGTTAATTAACTTGAGAATTGGGTATGCCCTCTGGACGTTCACTGATCAAACAGATGCCATTTAAGTTTAGAGTAAAGCTTGGATAAAAAGATGGCATGTCCCAGGACCTACCACAATTGTAGACTGTAACTTGATCAGATTTGGGTTTTAGGCGATTGGCTTTGGCAGTGCTAATTAATAAGGTCTGCCAAAAAATGTAATCGTAAACAGAAATAACATCTGACTACGATACAAAAAGAAAGTCATGTAATACATCCCAGCCTTCATTCAGAGTCTGGCTGTTTCTGTGATGGCCAGGAAAGTGCTCGTGAGGACGTGTCCGTTACCGTTGGGGTTTCTGGCCAATCTGTCCCCACATTTCTCTCTGGAATATGTTATGCTGTTTTTTGTCTCATGTGGTCTAATCTTACCTCATTACCAACCTTTATAGATAGCATGTATGTGTTTAATTTTGTCTCATTACAAATGCAGTTCAATTTACATTCAGATAATTTTCAGGGTTTCCCTTTTCTGCTGTGTCTTTAGCCACAACGCATGAGGAAAGAGAGACTGAGCAGTGGCTTGTGGAGAAGCAGCATCGGAGGACAGGGAATTGCTTTAATCCCTACACCAGATGGAAAAAGAGAGGATGTGCTCAGGGTTTTTGTTCTCCAGGCTTCCTTAAGGGGAGTGGGGACTGGGGTTGGGGAGATGAAAAAGGTCCACTTCTTGGATTGGTGTTTATGTCAATCAGGGTTCTTTGGTTGCAAGAAATAACCAACTCTCTCATTCAGGAAAGAAATATATTGGCAGGACAGTAGAAGCTTTTGGAATAAGCAGGGAGGCAGAAAGGGAGCCTCACGGACAGGAGCCAGGACAGCCCCAAGAGTCCAGCACAGCAAAGGCTGAACATCCAGGGCTTTCTTCCCCCTGTCTTTACAACGCTGGAGCCAAGATTCAAAATCCCAGGAAAAACTCAAATTGCTCTGCTTGAGTCACTTTCCTACCCTTGGCTAGGTGAGAGCAGGGCACTTTTCTTTAAAAGACCATCAGTGTTATAAAAAAAAGAGAATAGATACTTCCCAGCAAGAAAGTGATAAATACCACTACATCCCCTCTCCGGTTGTCTGAATGACCCAGCTGGGAGCAGTTGTTCTTAGAAGCATCTTCCAGAGACCAGAGCCCGTGATGCCAAACCTGCAGTTAGCAGCTCCTCCGCTGCCTTTTCCTCTGTATGTAGGTCTGAAATGTCCTGAGGACCCTTTACATACCTCACAATCCCATGACTATCCTGATTCTATGGAATAAGGGGCAAGAGTCTCTGAATTTTTCTTTCTCCTACAAGCAATGGAAGCTACTCATTCTGTCAATTGTAGGCAGCTAATACCAATAATAATTTCTAGTTTTCTATCCATTCACCTGCTATAGGAGACCTGTATGTGATGGTCTGGGACAGGTCAATGTAGCTGTGTACCAAGGACAATCTACTCAACCCAATGACAGCTTTAAGTTGGTATTCGAGATGTGTAGTAATTGTGTCCTGATTGACTGAAGATAGACATTAAATGCTTCTCTCTGCAGATATCAGAGACACTCTACCAAACACAGTAGTGTTTTCTTAGGACTCAAATTCTTTGACTTCTCTGCAACATTTGGCATTGTTAACAATTTCTTTCTCTTCAAAATTGTTTTCCCTCTTGGTCCTAATATATCCCTCTTCTCCTATCTTTCTGATTGGGTCTTCTCTGTCTTTTTCACTTATTCATGAACTTGGCTTGTTCTAAATAAAAGAGAAAAACAATTTCTGATTTTGAATACGGTTCTCAGTAGAAATAGTGAGTACTCCAATAGGAGGCAGAATATAGTGATGGAACATTGGGGTTAGCTAGCGTTCAGAGGTCTTGGCAAGCAGGTGCTGGCATCTTATGGTCTACCACTGTGTACTAGGTCTTCTTTCGTTAGGAGAAGGATATCACCAGAAAGGCTCCAATACCCAGGAATGATCAAAGCAAGGCAGAGGCAGGATAAGACTAAGGCTCCAGGCAAATTCCTAGACTGGGAAATAGAATCAAGGCAGGAAATCAAGTATCTTCTAATGGCTGGAGGACATTGGGTTTTAAACATGAGGTGGGAGCCCAGAATGGGTAAAAGCAACTTGCCATACAAATTCAGAAGAAGGAAGAGGGAGGGATTTGGATGAAGATAACAGAATAATTTAATAAAATGTGAAGCTGACACAAAGTTGACACGAAGCTGACACAATTACAATTGCATAATGCAGGACTGTTGGGGATTTAATTAATTGTAAGCTCAACATAAATCAATGTTATATTTTGACTTTCTAAAAATGTTAATTCAACCATAGATTAGTGAAAGTGTCAGGCTTCAGTCTGAAATGTCAGTTCTTGGCACACTCACGGCTGAGGAATGACCAGACACATCAAAGTTAGGCAAGCACGAAAATGACCTTTATTGAGGAGAGAAAGATAGTCTTATAGGGCAAGAGCAAGATATAGGTTTACAGAGCATGGTACATATGCCACAGATGACGACCAGACCCATTGTCACAGCAGGGCAAGCAAAAGGAAGGGCAAAGAGGGAGGTTGGCTATGGTCTGCACTTTATTTTACAGTGCCTGGATAGGGACCTCCCTCGTGGTTCAGAGGTCACCATGGAACCAGTTTGATTGGACAGTTGGGAGTCACATGACCTGAGCCTTAACTACACATGTGGGTTGTAGGTCACTTTCTAGACTTTATGGTACCCATGATGCTTGGTCCATGGGCTAGATAGTCCTCTGCATTCTTTTGCAGCTGGCATACCAAGTTCTGATTAGCAGATTCATAGAGTGTTCCCTCCTCCCCCAGGTATGGAGAATTAGGGTGGGGCAGGACCAAGATGGGAGCAACAGCACCCACTTTCATCCCTAGGAGACCCGGAATCCCTCACTATCTACCTTACAAAAGTAGAACATCTTAAATAACAATGGGATAATTCTGCTCTACTCTATACTGGTCAAATCCCACTCAGAGTATTGCATTGAGTTCTGATTTAGGAGGAAAAACAACAACAAAACAGACAGTCCAAGGGGGTTAACAAGGAGAGCGCGAGTTCTTAAAACAACATTGTATGAGAAATAGCTGAAGAAACTGGAAGCTTTTAATCAAGAAAAGAGAAGATGAAAGGGTACTAATAGCTGCCTTAAAATATTTGAGGTGTTGTTATATGGAAGAAGAATTAAATTTCTTCCATATTGCCTAATCTATAAGTAAGAAATGTATGGGATTTGTCAGTTCCATATCAAAAGGAATTTTCAAAAAAGCATAAATACCCAGATGCAAAATAAATTGTCCAGCAGGACAACAATTTATATTACTAGTGCTGTTCAACACAAATATTTGAGCATTTCTGAGGTATATTAGGGCCCTTTTGGTTGTTACAGAAAACCAACTTAGGCTAGCTCAAACACAAAAGAAAAATTATAAACTTAGTAATTGTAATGAACATTTCTTGAGCTCTCACCATGTCCCAGGCACTGTTCTGGATACTGGGGAAACACCAGTTAAGGAAACATACACATACAAATCAGATATCTCTGACCTCATGGAGGGTACTTTCTAGTGGGAGAAACAGATAACAAAAGATACAATGCTGCCATATACATTGTACCATTGTGCAATACCCAGTGAATGGTAAGCAATTAGGTGAGAGGGCTGGTGGGGACCGAAATCAGATCTGACCTCTGCAGCCAAACCCTGAATCCCAGAGGGCTGCATCATTAGCCTGGAGGAAAGGTCATTGTTTTGTAATTTATAGCAAGGCATCAAGTGTGCTGACAAGTGGCCCCATGACAAAAGAATAGAATATAGTGCATGTTAGATCATGACAGTGCTGTGAGAAAACTAAAGCATGGGCAGAATGGATGACTCTGGAAGGTCTCACTGGGAAGATAGCAACTTAGTAAAGACCTGGAGGATACGAAGTCAGAGAGCCAAGAGCAAGGCAGAGTGCATGGTGCAGGGCCATGTGCACCACAGCAAAGACTTCGGTTTTTACTCTTGAGTAAAACGGGAGTCCATAGAGGGATCCGAGTTACATTGTGGGAGAGTGTCATTCTGGCTGCCGGACTGAAACCATGTTGGGGAGAGGAAGGGCAGAGGCAGGAAGTCCAGGTAACAGGCTGCTGCCATGACCCGGGGAGATGATTGTGGACAAGACTTGGGAACTGCAGCACAGAGGTGACAAATGGTTGGATTGTGGATATATTTTGAAAATAAAGCTAACAAGATGGTCAACAGATTAAATATGTAACTCATTTAACTAGAAAGACCAGGGATAGAACAGACGTCAGGTATGGCTCAGTCCAGGAGCTATTAATGAAACAATGAAGTCAGAGCCCTGTCTTTGTTTTGCAGCTGGCCCATTACCCATAGCAGGTAGGAAGCTCAAGAATGGCCCACATTCACATTCCACTTGCTTAAAGAGAACGTCTTTGCCCACGGCTCTACCACAGAGTCTCGTGTTTGTGTTTTGTCTTTACCCCTGAGTCAACAGTTATGGCCGGTTTGGGTTATATGTCCACACCCTGTAGGAGTGGGAGGGCAGTGGGTGAGGACAGACAGTGTCAGCCCCAAACTTCAAGGGACAGCAACATATCCTGACTGGTCAAGAACCAAGCCAATAGATGAGAGAAGATGATGGAAAAATCTGTGTCAATAGGCAGGAAAGTGGCAAAAGAAAACTATGCCCAGGATGGAATGAAGACGTCTCAGTCTATAATTCCCTTTGAAGTTTTTTTTTTCTTTCTATAAACAGGAGAATTTCCTGGGGAGAATGTTTTTGAGGGTCTGTGTATTACTTTCCTCTTGCTTCTGTAACAAATTACCACAAACCTAGTGGCTGAAAATAATATACATTTACTATCTAATAGTTCTGGAGGTCAGAAGTTTGGTCCTGTCTCAGCAGGTGAAAATCAAGGTATTAGCAAGGTTGTGTTCCTTCTAGGGGCTCTAGGAGAAATCCTTACTTTTTCTTTTCCAGCTTCTAGAAGCTGCTCGCATTCCTCAGTTTATTGCCTCTTCCTCCACATTCAAAGCCAGCAGTGTGACATCTTCAAATCTCCCTCTCTCTCTCCCCTTCTGTCTCCCTCTTCTGTCTTTTAACGACCTTGTAGTTACATTGGGCCCACTGAGATAATCCAGTATAATTTGCCCATCTCAAGATCCTTCACCTAATCAAATCTGCAAAGTCCCCTTTTGCTAGGTAGGGTAACATATTCTCAGGTTCTGTGGATTAGGACATGGACACCTTTGGGGGCCATGATTCTGCCTACCACAGCTTGCCATGGCCTGTAGTCCCATTTTGGAGACAGTTGCCACATTCAAAACTCCTTTCCTGGAATTGTAAAAATATTCACAAGTGGTTTTTATCATGTATCTCTGATAAAGTAGCCACAGTCACTCTCACAGGAGTGAGGATCCTGACCCAAAGGTTGACCATCTAAGGACTGCTTCTACAGTTCTTCCCAATGGGAATATTCTATCCAAGAGGGAGAGTTGTCAAATCAATCAGATCCTCTCCTTTGGAGCGCTTGAATTGCAGACATGCAAAGAGTCTAGCCTGTTAGTAGAGTAGTAGAGCTACAGAGATAGAAGGAGTGAAGACAGAAAATAAAAGCCATGACTTTGAGAGAAGAGGAGAGAGCCAGGTATGGGTAGTTCAAAAGAAAGATAAAGCAGGAGAGAGGGGAGCAGAGACCCAAGAGCCGAGTCAGAGATACAGTGGACCTCCACATCTGCCTCTTGCCCAGAGGCTGTTGGATGATTAGATCTACCATTGCAACTAACTACACAATCACAAATGAGGGTGCTGGTACTCTTCGCAGGCAGCACAATTTTTTTTCTTTCTTCTTTTCATCTATTCCCACAATAAACTACCATTATCTGGGGTAGCCTGACCATGTCTCTCTTCCCAGAAATCTGGAAGGATCTGGGATGGATAAGGCATGAAATCTGTCCAGCTTAGGCATTTAATGAGGGACCCTGGATAAACCCATCAATGATATAGATCATCCGCTTAAAAGTTTACTTATTGCTTTCCCAATGAACTTCCTCTCAGGATGGTATCACTCTAGGATCTAAAGGACACTTCTTAAATGACCTCATAGTAGCATCAAGACTGCTGATGACACTTGGTTTTTTAGAATGAAAACTTTGCCATACTGTGAAGAGAATTAGAACAGAGAGGAAGCCAATGAAAATTTAAAAGGTAGGGAGTTTTATATACAAAGAGGAAAACAGAAAGGCAAATTTAGGATGAATGTAACTTAGACTTTGTGTGTATATGTGTGTCCTTATGTAGTTAGCTTTAAAAAAAAAAAAGTTGGAATCTAAACCCTGTTGTCATCAACAGAGATGATAGAAGCAAGATGAGGCATCTGGAAAGAGGCCAGCAGAATTTGTAACCCCACCCTCTTAAGCCAAAACAATACTGACAAGCATAAAATTGCTATTTATGAGGTTATAAGTACATAAAAGAGTATATTGTATATACAAAGGAAAATGCCACCCATGAAGCTAATTCTTTCCCATGTCTGAATTTAGGCTGAGCAGCTCTAAATTCAGAGCTGGTAAGAAAGCCAATCTTGTTGGTTTTCAAGTTGTATTTAACATTTCTAGAGTTGGATAACCACCCCTTTTATAAAGTAGTTTTTAATCTTTGAGTCATGGACCCTCTTGAATATTTTATGAAAACTACTGACCCTCTCCCCTTCAGAATGAATGTGCATACAAAACTTTGCAAAAAATTTTAAGGTGCTTATCATGTCCCTGAACTATCACAGACCTAATTTAACAGAACAAAACAAAACTCTAGGATATGAAATGTAATGGTGTATGCCTTGGGTTATTCAACAGGCCTGCTAATTCTGCAAATACCACTTTCTCTGACACTTTCATTTTTTTCATTTCCTAAAGCTGCTCATAAACATCTATAGATCTTTGCATAATTAGTGTATTTTAGAGAGAATTTCTAAAAGGATACCACCGGAAGTGCCCTGGTAGTAAATGATTTAAAGAGTGCTTCTTAAGAGGGCAGGTGGAGGAATGCTAAATAGAAATCAAATCTGTTGTGCTTTCTGTACTTTGCTCTTGACCGTACCAGCACGGAGGCCACCTCAATCTGCTTCATCTTCTTTGCTTCATTTTCATAAGAACATTGAAGGTTAGATTATTACAGAGCATCTATTCCAATGCTTCTCAAACTTTTGTGCATCAGAACCACTTGGAAGGCTTGTTTAAATGCAAATTTTTAAGGTCTATCTCTAGAATGCCTAATTCAGTGAGTCTAGAGGTCCAAGAATCTACATTTCTAATAAGCTCCCAGGTATCCCACACCCTATGTCTAGGACTACATTTGAAAGGTGCTGATTTCATCTGTTTTAAAGACGAAGGACTGAAACCTGCTCAGATTTCTGCTGCCTTTCCTAGTTTCCACCCCAAAGACAGACAGATTCACTTAAACTTTTGTGTCTATCTCAGAAACTATAATATTATCATTGAATGAAATGAGGTTGGCAAATGTACTAAGCTCATTTCTGTCTTAGGAACTCTGTACTTTCCACGCCTTTAGCCAAAAAATTCCCTGTCCTTATCACCCCATGACTTTCTCCCTTGCTTTTAGATTGCTGCTCAAATTTTAGTTTAGATTGCTGCTCAAATTTTCCCTACTCTGCCTCTTCTGACCACCCTGTATTAAACAGATCCTATCGCTCTATCCTCATACATCACATTAACTTTATTTTCAGCATTCATCTCAACATGGTTAATTGTCTGTGGACATAGCTCCATGAGGATGCAGACTGGTCTTCTTCACCACTGTGACTCTAGCTCCTAGAACTGGGCCTGGAATCTGATAGGTTCTAAGTAAATATTCTTTGAAAGAATTAATGAATAAAAGTGTTCTCTTATAGTCTTATTTTGCTTTTGGTCCTTTTGGCCTTCCTTGAGTTTATAACATTTTATACAATTTTAGTAAAACATTTCCAGGCTTCTATTTCAGCAGTTATTGCTGTAGTAATACAATTAGGTAACAATATTTAGACACAAGGGAAGAGAAGAAGTATTTATTTTAATGCAATAGAAACTTGGCTCATTAGTCCATGTGATTGGGAGACTACAGTAGTCAAACAGAGATGGCTATAATGAGAGGGGGGATCTCTTTAGGGAAATAGAAGAAATTAGATCTCATCAGTTGATTATTTCATTCATTATTACAATAAATATGTAATTATGGATGACCCGCTACATGCCAAGGAATGTTCTAGGCTAGGGATGCTGAAGATAATCAAATGGAGGAAAAAAAAAATCACTGCCCTCAAAGAGCTTTCATAATATTAGAGAAAATGTGGATAAAAATACAACATAAACATATAGTATACTATAAGGTAATAAAGTCTCCAGGGCAAAGAGCATGGAAGGAGGGATAAAATGTGTGTGTGTGTGTACAATTTTAAACAGGATAGTCAGAAAAGACCTGAGAAGATGACATTGAGAGAAGATGTGAACCGGAAAAGCAGAAGGGCCATACAGATGGTGTAAGGGTATTCTGGGCAGAGAGTAGGGTGTGCAAAGGTCCTGAGGCAGAACCATGCCTAGCATGTTGAAGGAACATGGAGGAGGCCAGAGTGGCTGGGGCAGACGACACAAGAGTGTGACAAACAGGAGATTAGGTTGGAGAGGGTGGGGTGTGCTTGTGGTGGGCCCTGCTGGCACTCTAGGATGTGGAACCATGGGTGGGTCCTGGGGTTACAACTTAATCACAGTCTGACTTCTATTTTAACAGGCTCACATTGCTGCTGTGTTGAGAAGAGTACTTGTTTCCTATCCAGGCTTTGGACTCTCCACAAAGAAAATGTGAATCTAGAAATTTTTTTTTAAAAGCCTAATTGTTCCAGATTTCTTTCTAATAATTTCTGCCACAACACATTCTTTATGTAAAAATACTTACTGATCACCTACTAGAAGCCAGGCATTGTGGATAACTGCTTTTTATTGTAGAGGGAGAAAGAAGGGAAAACCACCATTTACTGATTGCCTTTTGTGTGCTGGCCAGGCAGGTTACCTTTGTTATCTCAGAATCTTTGCCCTCCTAGAGCTTTGGGTTGGCAGGGGATACAAACAATGTGCACCCAAAACAATGAGAACACTATGAAAAAGACCCCTGAGCTCACGGGTGAAGCACGACTGGCTTTGTGAAAGGGAACAGGTCACATCTGCCTGGGAACTCCTCTGCCTTTCACCCCAGGAGCAGGGGCGCGCAGGCGCAGTGAGTCCCAAGCTCTGGGAGATAAATGCAGTGGGTGCCTGGGGCCTAGAGGAGGGGAAGACAGGACGCTGGGCGAGATGGCTGGATCTAGATCCTGCATATCCTGAAGGGGTCTTACAGCCTTACGGGTGGGCACAAGGAGCTACCGAAGATACCCAAAAAGGGGACACCACGGCAAAGCCACAGGTGCCTGCAGGTCAGGGGGAGGGAGTAAGGTGCTCCTGTATGGGAGAACCGCAGAAGGAGAAACGTGAACTAAAATTAAAATCCTAAGCCCTCTGCTAACTGAGCACCTGTCTCGTCCAAAGCGATCCCAGAAACACCTTCAAACTGAGCTCCGGCGGGATGGCAGTGATAAAGCACCATCACAAATGTGCATGATTTCCCTTTTTCATAAATATTCATGAATCCTACTATAGCTTGTTGAGTATGTATATTTGACCACCCAGTTCTGTATAAACTCTTGTTCCTTTTGTTTGTCCTTTTGAAGCACGTGTGTCTGGCTTCTGGCCGGGGTCGTTTTCTAGCCTGTTGGAATGGCCGCCCAACAGGCTGCTACCTACCCTTCATGAGGAATAAAGCTCTCCTTTTTCCAAAGTATAAACCTCATCATCATCATTATTATTATTTTTTTAGTTAACAGAAGGAAAGACTGTGATGCTGCCTCTGGGAAATTCTAATCTGAAATGACTTTGTGTTGATACAAAGCATTTCTTACTACCTTCTAAGCATAAGCTAACTTTTAAGTTCCATCTGTATATCCCAACTTCTGCCTAGGGAGGTGGAGCCAAGTGGGAATTTTTACATTGGAATTAGGACCATGATTAGGGGAAAATTCCTTAAAGCAGACAATTACAACAGCATATTTTTCTAATTTATATTTTAAATAGTGCGAGTATTCCCAGAGGCCCAGTGACAGACATAGTTCTATAAATATATTAAATTCAATCTGCACACAACTGCCAGCCTGCTGAACACTCTTAGCCCCTTCCAGATTTAA
>RJWJ010033859.1:0-17615 GCA_004363605.1 Indri indri | reverse complement strand
TCACTGGAGGCTGCTTGAGCCAAGTCTGTAGCTGTCGAGGTGAGGAGGGTGGTAGGATCTGGAAAATTCCAGTTTGAGAAGACATATCCCTCAATGCTATCTCCCAGACAGGGTGGGGAGGCTGAGAAGAGTTCAAGAGTTGGGTCCTGGTCACTTTAACATTAGGGACATTTTGACATTAGGAAAATGATAAAGATCCATCACAGGAATCAGAGAACAAGCAACTAGTGAGAAAACAAAGAAAAAAAATGTTAATGGTGTTATAAAAGCCAAGTGCAGAAGGTGTTACAAATAGAATTGAGGTATTGCCTGATTCCAATGCAGTTGATTGGTTGAGTATAATAGCAACTGATTAATTTTTCAGATGGTAATATTAAATACTTCTCACACTGGTGAGAAGTTCTCCCCTACTGACAACTATTTCTTTTTTTTTCAATTTTAGTAAGGAATGTAGTATGAGATTTACCCTCTTAACAGATTTTTATGTGTATAACACATTAAATGTGTACACATTAAAATGTGCTGTGCACATTAAAATGTATAACAGATATAATATTGGACATCAGATCTCTATAACTTATTCATCTTCCGTAACTGAAATTTTATACACGTTGGTTAGCAGCTCCCCTTTTTTTAGTGTTTAAACTTTGGTAAGATTCCTTCTTGTCTTGCCTCCTCCAATCTCAATGTTTCTAATCCTCTATCCCTATAATGTATAA
The DNA here is from genome assembly GCA_004363605.1 of Indri indri. Classification (NCBI taxonomy): domain Eukaryota; kingdom Metazoa; phylum Chordata; class Mammalia; order Primates; family Indriidae; genus Indri; species Indri indri. Next base: position 16,896 of record RJWJ010033859.1, on the reverse strand, counting down.
ATACGGAACATTTCCAGGAGATGCCAGATACCAAAGCTTGCTATGAAAACTAGTTGAGTTTTAATCATGATTCTTAAATAACAGGTCTGAGTTGAGGTCCTTTGGAATAATGCAGTTCACTATAGTTATACTCAAGAAAATCAAAAGGTTGTTTAAACTGCTCCTGTGATTTACTATAATTAGCATAATAGAGTTGCCTAAATTCATATCATTTGCTAAATGTTTTAAGAGTTTTAAAGTCTGTACTATGTTCAATAATTATGTTAATCATCACATAGCAATCTATTTAAAGATCTTTATCTAATCTCTCTTTTCAGAAAAATGTGATGAACCTCTGGTCTCTGGACTGTCCCATGTAGCTTTCAGCAGCTCTTCCTCCATGTCGGGCAGCTATTCTCCCGGCTACGCCAAGATAAACAAGCGAGGAGGTAAGGAAAATTGTGATTTCTTTGTCAATACATGTGTTAGATAGGAATGTATTATATTTATGACTACATTTTAAAAGTACATATTATCACACAACAGATGTTAGCAGGCACCCAAAATTATTCTTGCCACTTCTATGAAAAGATCCCTAGATACTATAAACATCTCATGTAGTTTCTGTTGGTGAATAACATAGAAAAATTTAGGCTGGAAGTGAGAGATGATAAGTCAAAGCGGAAGAAATTTTGGAGTTTCCTGTGGCAATAAATTGAAAATGGCACAAACATTCTGAGTTAAGAGAATTCTAGTTACGTAGAAAATCATTTAGAAAGAAGTGAAAAAAAAAAAAAAGACTCAACATGTATATAGTGTATGGATAAGAGCACTTTATATTTATTGCATTTTTCCCTTTTTATTAATTTATGAGCTTAGTTCCTATTGAAAATGCAGAATGAAAAATATGACCCTTTGCAATTTTTCCTCCAGTGCTTAGAATTTAGCTTTGTTATAAAAACTGTACAAATATTAGACATGTGCAGCTACAACCTGAGTTTGAAATTTTGAAGTCATTATATTCATCAGTAAATGGAAATTTCAAAGTTGACAGCAATTTATTGAGAATAAAAGAACATAATTAGGGACAGAAACATAAAATTCTTTTGCTTTAAAGGAACAGTGATATAAATATCAATGAATGGCAACTTAAAAGGGGGAAAAACAATATTTTCTTAGATAAGTATGAATCAACCAACAAGGGCCATGATTTTTATCCAGTATAAACAGAAATAATGGTTGCCAGGGCCTGGGATAGGGAGGGAGAAGAAATGGGGAGATGTTGGTCAAAAGTTACACTGCTTCAGTTAGGATAAATAAGTTCTGGAGATTTATTGTACAGCTTGGTCACTGTAGTTAATAATAATGTGTACCTGAAAATTTCTAAAAGAGCAGATCTTAAATATTCTCACCACAAAAAATAGCTCTATAAGGTGATGGATATGTTAATTCTCTTGAGTTAATTATTTCACACTGCATACATACACCAAAACATCATGTTCTACACTGTAAATGTATAAAATTTTTACTTGTCGGTTATATCTTAGTAAAGCTGGGGAAAAATAGGAAATACTAAATCTTAAAATAATCTCAAGCAACAGCCAATTCAAGAAATAACAAATAAAAGGGAATGACTGAAGGAAGGGAGGAAGGAAAAAGAAAGGACCAAAAACAAAGGTGAAAAGACAGAGCAGGAGGAAACCCAGAAGAGGAAGGAAAAAAAAAAAAAAAAAAAAAAAAAAAAAAAAAAAACAAAAAAAGAAAAAAAAAAAAAAAAAAAAAAAAAAGGGAAGAGGAGAAAAAAGAAAATATTGCATCAGGAAAGAAAGAGGTGTCAAAGAGATTTAGATAGACTAAAATGGAGAAGAAAATAGTTAAGAAAAAGCTGGAATCATGTATACAGAATAATACAAGAAACTCACAGACATGCAAAGAGGTCTCAATCAGTAAAAAGACCTCGTGGAAGACAGAGAGAGATACGCAGGCAAAGGGATATAACTAACAAAATATAGTTTGATTTAATGTAGTATTAACTAGCTCATCTTTTTATAACCTGATATGATTTTCATCAGGCTATGGGCACGAGAGAGTTGGTGAGTTACTATAATTATCACAAATTCTACATAAAGATGTGAAAGTAATGGAATTTTTAATTTATTCCTCTTCCATGAAAGTCATTGGAAACAACAACAAAATGAATATAGGGCGAAAAACAGGAAACAAAGAACTGGCCATACCCAAATGATAATTATGATACAGACCCGCCCACTGCCAGGAGATCTGGAACAAACTATAAGAGAGAAAAGAGATACCTCATATTCCTAGATGCCAGGAAGACGTAATAGTCCCTAAAAGAAGTGCCGTGATACTGAGAGACCTGCAGCAACTGCAAGGAGTGGGGGAAGAGGGGTCAGAAAATGTTGCTTCAGAAAGTTTTGAGAGAAAATACAAGAATATGACTTGTCTAGTGAATTTGGGCAAATCAGGTTATGTCAAGTGTACAGCACGTTAGGAATGCAAATGACACAACGTGGCCAGCAATGAGATCATTGAAAGTAAACTATGAAGAAACCGTAGCCGAATGAGCGGTGTTCGGCCAGGGACCCTTCTCACTGTAACACCGCGACGAACCCGTTTAGGAGCTGTAGTTGCAGGACAGAATATAAATGCTACAGGGGTAAAAATGTGAAAATATCAAATTTGGGAATTAGTTGGATTTTTTTCTAACCTTTCAGAGCAGGAGGCCACTAGATATTGAAACTTTAGATGCAAATTTATCTTGTCTTTGACTTTTTTTTTCTAGGAATCAATACCGCTTATGAAGAAACAATAAGTTTTTGTTCTCATTTAATTCTAGTAAAGTTATTTTTTATGTTTTACACAAGATGCCACTTTACATCATTTAGAGCTACTTATCTATTAATATATGTAGAGTGGGATATCTGAAGTTAGACTTCTAAAATGTTAACTTTTTTTAAAATCCTGGTTGGTGGGAATTGAGGAATGTCTTCACTTTCTTTATAGTAATTTTCTCTGTAGTTTATAAAATATATATTTTTACATAGATGATAGAATATATTTCCAAAAAAGATATTTCAAAGGCAAAAATCTATGAAGCAGAAGTTATGGTGTCTTACCTGTTTGACCTGCAGTTTCCCGCTCTTTGACTATTGATACATGCATCATCATGCATTTGGATGAAATCATCATATTGGGGAAGAAGGCATTGTGTATCCTATAATACAAGTTTCTACTTCACTGCGGCCCATTTTATCAACAGTTGTTATGCGGGGAGCTTCAGTTACTTACTTTTTTGCTCCCAAAGACCACTTTGCTTGCCAGTGGTATGCTGTGCATAAGGGTGTATAACTCGTTCTCCCCACCCCTCCCAGGCCATCTCCCTAATTGTTTTGCACTGTGAGGTACCTAGCTCTATTTCCACCCTCATGCTCTCCTGGCTTTGCTTGTACAGACAAGACGCACCTGTAGGGCCAGCCGTAATCCTATTCGACCTCATCAGTGCGAGTCAAAGGAGCCAGCCTCAGAGAAAAGGGTTATATCCTTTTGAAGAAAAATCAAAAAGAGAATCGCATACAATCTTTTTCATAAACAAAACATTATTTAATCCACTAGAAAGTTCATATATGCAAATGCCTTTGGGAGAGGAGCCACAAAGGGTGAAATTCGTGCTCAGATATAAGTGGTTAATAATCTGAATTGACAAAGAATAGATTTTTTTAGTATAGGATGATATTATATATTTAAAAGATACATAAAGGCAGTAGAAAATTCCAAACAGGGGGAAAAAAAAAGATGAGTGCAAGGGAAGCTGAGAATCCTGGAGATGTATTTCCTTAATTCACAAGTTGCGTGAGTCATTATGTATTACGTAAGCATCTGAAAGTGAGAAGATCATATACAGAAAAATATAAAAAAGTAACATTCTGTAATTACGCAAATGCTGAAGGAAACAAATTCAGTTGAGCATTATGTTAATAACCATTGGCTTCAAGTTTTATTATTTTACTTAAATGATATTCCTCAAATACATTTTGGAGAGAGAGTATATAAATACATATAAAAGCAGAGTATAAACGCAAATACACATTCAGATGACAGATTGTCAGGCATTTATAAAATTGAGTTTAGTTTTCGGGTCCCTGCAAACCAAATCCATCCACTACAAACTTGATGTCAGGGACCAATACATGATGAAACTGGGGGGAAATGTGACATTTAAATGAAAAATCTATGTTTAAGTCTATTAGCATCATGTTTTTCGGAGCCCACTTTTAGTTTGTTGTTGTTACTTTGTAACAACCCTTTATTCCTGCGATCTGTATTCTGGTTTGTCTCCACATTCCTAACCCCTTGAAGGATTTCCAGTATTGTGTCATTCTGAGTCAGCGGCAATTAGCTGCATTACTTTCTCCAAGGTTAGCACAGATATTAAACCTTTGAGAGTTTTGTACAAAGTATCCACTACCTTACATTTATATAGCATGTTACAAATTATAAAATGCTTTCATAATTAAACCCTCACTCTTCGTAACAACCTTGTTAGAAAGAATGGCAAATTAGAGATGCCAGTCAATTCTTCTGCCAAACTTTCGATCTTTTATTTCAAATGCCTTTCATGGAAATCATCCTTTTTCTACTGCCAGAAGGACAGCCATTCTACCCCATGGTCCTCTTTTGCCTCCACTAGCCACAGGTAATTAGAGAAAACACCTGATCTAAAGTGATGCTATTAGAATCTCTCTGGTTTATTGGCTATGTGACATAGATTTGGGAATGGAGAGGACTATTAGGGAAACCACAATGGGCCATGTGTAAACAGGACAATGAGAGAAAAGTGAAGCAGGTGCTGGTGAAGAAGTGAAGGCACAGACCACGGGGACCCAAATGGAGCGGGAGGGATAGAGTCTCTGGCTTCATTCCTGGTCTCCTTCAGGTCTCTGCTTCCAGTGTGCTGTGATCTCTGCATGCACTTCCACTTGAGTCCCTGAGACATTCCTTTGTATTTCTAATAATTACCTTCTCTTGGCTGAGCTCATTTGAGTACGTTTTTCTTTCTAGTTACTTAAAAAAAAAAAAAAAAACTCCTGATTTTTTAAAAACCAGTTATTATCGCCTCCATTTTGCAGGTTAAAAATAATAAATAAAGAAACCAAAAATAACATTAACTCAGTGTCTACACTTTAGATTCTAAAATGGCATAGCTAGGGAGCAATGTGCAGGGACAGGGGCACAAATCCATGTCTTGTATTCAAACCCAACACCCTTTGTATTGGATTGTACCTGATGAAACAGTATCAGTACTGACTTTTTGAATTAGCCCAAAGATAGAACTTAGGCTGAATAAGGTTGAAGGTTTGAGTCAAGTTTGATTTATGCTTATATAGTTGGAAAAACCCAATCATGAAATCTCAGAGTTTCTTAACAAATGTAGAGCTTGAATAATTTTCCTTCTTTTTACCTTTCTGCCACCCACATTTACTTAGTATCTCCTTCAGTGTTTGCTGTGCTCTCAGGGACATTTTCTTTTAGGTTTGCTTCTTGAACAATTTCTCCCATTTTAAGAATGTGTCTTCTTCTCTATTAAACCAAAGTGCAGAATGTTGTGGGGTGGTGTTATTTTCATGCTATGTATCCTTTATTTCTTTCAGCAAGGAAAACAGATTGCATCTGTAGGCCATGTAATTAATGATCACTTCTGGGAGGAATATGTGCATGACAGATATGGGAAAGACAGCTGGAATAAATGTCTTGATGTTCACATTTAATCTTAAACAGAACTACAGTCTTTGCCTTTCCTTAAAATACAGCAGTGGAGTTCATAATCACCCCCATGCCTTGATGCTGCAGTTTACTCAAACCATTGCTTTAGGCCGGCATCATTTTCTGCTACCTTCTGGCCAAGAGGGATCTTTAGCAATTAGCACGACACCGACCTCTTCTCTAGTTCACACTCCACACACATGTCGAATCTTGGACTGCTTGCTTGCAGTCTCCTAGGTGGCTCAGCAAATAGTCGTATGTTAACTCTGCTCAAAAGGTCTGTTCCTGCTACTCCTGGAAAGTAAATTTCTCCCCCTTTATTCTACTGTCAATTATCTTGTCCCTTAGTTACATTTAACGCTGTCTTTTCCTCTGCTTTCTATTCTTTCTCCCCTTCTCAGCTTTAAAGATTAAAGGGATCTGGCATGACTAATTAAACCCGGAACCGTGGGTGATATACTAGGGATTAGAAAAGCAACCACAATGCTTCCATGAGGACGTTGTCCCTCTTTGTGGCAGTAACGCCTCCTGCTGGTGCTCTTCTGCTGTCTCTGGTCCCCGAAGTATTCCTCTGTTACACACGACCCACTCATGACAGCCAGAATCAGCTGGTTAGACACTGTTCTTAACCTTCGTTAGGAAGCTCTTCCCTTAGAATATGACATCAAGACAAAGTATGATATAAAGTTCCCAATTGGTGAGCTTCTGTGCTGTTTTTGCAGCTTCCTTTCCGCTATTTTTCCTCTTTCCCTTCTCTAGCCCTTCCCATTTTGTATTTTTCTTCTACTCCTTTTCCCACTCACTGATAGTTCTTTATTACTTAGGTATGAATTAATTGGTGCAGTGCTACCTCTCTTAGGAGCATTTGCCTTTTAAGAGCAGATCCTTGAGAGCAGAAAAATTCAAAGGACTGAATTTCTAATGTACCATTTCAGAATATTTGACATTCCTATTTTGGCTGGCTATACTTCTTCATGTTGAATTACTCTCCTGAAAACATCTGCTGATTTTGTCTGCTCTAGGGCAGTGCTGAGCAGTGGAGAGAGAATGGGTTGTATTCATGCATAACTAGGTTCAATACCGAGTAGACCAAGAATGAGTATGGTATTAGTCAGTTTTTTAAACTTTCTGCACCTCGGTTTCCTGATTTTTATGGTTACTGTATAATTTATTATCTAGATCAGGAATATTTGACAGGAAAAGAGAGTACAATTAATAATTACACCAGGGTAATCCTGGAAGTATTGTCCCTTTATATTTTAAAGTGGAATCAATTATGCAATGTAGCAGACTTGTGAAGATTAAAAGAAATAATTTACACAGACTTCACTGCATTTAAATACTAGTATCTTTCCCATCAATTACTCCCAACTCCTGGAAACAACACTATAGATATCAACATTTTAAAGCAAGAATTGAATGAAATACCCTCGTCATTACAAAAGGAACGCCTCCCTAAATAGTTAATGCTAGAATTTGTGTATTTGCCAATGTGTGTGTGTTTCCCCCTACCATCATCTGAGGTGAAATATTATCATAATAATTAAAAAATTAACAAAATAAAATTTTTAATAATTTTAATTATTTTTGCATACTTCACTATGACTTACATTAACTTAAATGTTCCCTAGGTATTTTCACCTTAAACCCCTTCCAATTCCAATGAAAGAGATTATGCCAGTGATTTTTAGGTGTTGTTTTATTCTTATATTAATGTCATTTGAATTAGATCTTTTAGAATCTATAGATCTCATAAAAACTAATGCTAATTTTTTGATCCTCATATAAGACAAAAATTTGTTCTAGGTATTAAGGAAAATAAAAGGTGTCATCTTTTTCCTTTTCAGCCCTATAAATTCTGGCTATTTCTTAAAAAAATAAAAAACAACTTTTAAATGGTTTCTTCTAAAAGCCTCACAATCTGTATGCACCTTCCCAATTGAATGAGAGTTGCCATCTAAGTGATATTGTAAATTTTAATTCATTCTTTTTACTTTAATTCTCAAATATAAATGAAAAGTTTGTCTTCACTGGGAGCTTTATACAATTACGCATGAAATACACAAAATATTTGTATTATCAATACATGCTAACAATGATAGAATGTTGGAAGCATATTCCCCAGGCAATGACTCATATATTTTGTTCAGGCATGCCTTTTGAATTTATGAATGATATTACTATCTTTCTGCCATTGCATCAAATTTTACAGTGTTGGAATTTCACCATCTTGTTTTTGTTTTCCCCATGGAAACTGTGCTAAATTTTCGTAGCATTTTCCATACAGCAGTGTCTCCCAAAATGCCTGATGTTAATATGTGGTATGAACACACACATATACACACATTTCCACCATCAATCCAGTCTTGGCAAATACTGTGTTCTGTGGTCTTCTTTTGGAGAATCACAGACCCTGTTTATCATGGAGTAACTTTAGAGCCAGCAGAATATACTCACGCTTGGGAGATGCTTTCATAAAATTCAGCGAAACACTATGCACATCGAGGGTTTTAAATGGGGCTCATTTAATATGCTTACAAATAATGTTGTGTCCCCTGGGTTCACTACTGTGGTTTTCAAAGTACGAATTGTAAAGGCTCTTTGATAATAATATGATGATTTTTGCTTTAGTGGAGTGAACTAGATTTCATTGGAGAAAAACAGTTTTTAGATTTTAAACATTTGAAGAACATTTTAGTTCATTATTTTTAGGAAATTGCTATTTTCCTATTTGTGTACTAAATTCTAATTATCTTAATATTTGCCACTGAGAGAACTGAGCTGGCTTAGGACCAGTGCTGTGACACTGATCACTGCTATCGTCTTTGAAGTGGCCCTGGGATATAAATTGTTAAACACTCTCCTTATATCACAGCATTAATAGATGATTATCTAAAAGGGGGACTTCTGTGAATAATCATTTATGATAATATATTTTGTAATTTTACTTTAAGTGCAATGTTGAAAACCATTCTATTTTGGTACTTGCCCTATAAAGTTTAGGGCATGTGGAGTTGGGAAAACTAAATATGTACCTTTAGCAAAAAAATACATTTAAATGAAAATTTATTTTGAGAAGAGTGAAGAATAAATATATCTTTGCAGGTTTGTTGATATGGATCTTGATTTTCCTTTTACCATAGGAGGCACCTTGGGTTATTTCCTATCTTTGTTCATTTGCCAAATTACTTCTTTTCTGTAATGAGAAACTTAGAGTAGGTGATCTCTGGGACCCTGTCATCTCTGAACACTTGTGCCTCAGAGCCAACATTGATCAAAATTTCCTGGTCTCGACCTGATGGGCATTACAGATTCTTAGTGGTCTGGACCACATCTCCCTCTGCATATAGAGATCTTTTCTATTACATAACTTCGAAAATAGCCTGGATAACCAGGGAAAAATCTTTATCAAATAAAGTTTTTACACATTGAATTTTTCTTTCTAAACCGTTCCAGAATATATACCAAAGACATGTTTTAGAGAATAAACTTTAAATATCCCTTTGCTATTTGCTAATTTTATTTATAGAAAGTCTTCAGTATTTTTTACATCTCAAACAAGAACATGGAGAATTTATGTGAATGATTTGTACCTTATCAGAAACACTCATTTTAAAATAGAATTCTTTACACAACCTCAAAACACTTTAGTGAAGTATCATGCACATGTTCAGTTCTCAAAGAATCTTTTCTGAATGAACAAATATATTGAATATTATTTATTGCATATATTATTCTACCAATTTGCAACTTCAAATGCTCATTTCATCTATGTCAAAATGATTTGTTAAATCAAGAATAAGGATTCACTAGTATTTTTCTTGTTCCAAAAATTTATCTCACAGTTGTTTAGATGCTGTTGTAGCCAATAGGAGTCCAGACTGCATTGGGCAATGAGTAACAATAACCAACACAGTTACTATCATTTATAAATTTAAAATTAAATCTTCTTTTTTAAATCAAACATTCAAAATAATTACAAAAACTGTTCTGGTACCAATGTTCTTCTAATGCTTCCAATATTGTAGAAAAGGGACCATCTGGATAATGACGTTGACTTGATAAAACATGCCCCTCTCATCTCAGGATATCTTTTTCAGATATGAGGCCTTAAACCTGTGAATGCTGTTAAGTACCAGAACATCTGCTGTTAGTCCTTACCACTGTGTCTGGCCCTTAAGGAATATGCACTGTGTCCCCATTGCAGCAGTGTAGCCTTTTAGAAGAAAGGAAGGCCAGGAACAAGGAGGGCAGGTCCACAAGTGGCTGTCTGGGAAGCTCACATCAGCTGGTCAGTGAGTGGTACTGAACAGAGTTAATTCATTAGACAAGGTGAGGGCAAAGACAACCGCACGTGTCAGAAATGTACTGCGAAAAACCTTAAAATTACAATTCCTCTTTCCAAATGAGTGACTCTCTATTCTTCAATATCTACTCTCCTATGATTAGAGGAAGTTCCATGCTTTTGTGACTACTTGCTGCTTTTCTTTATTTTATTTATCAAAAGAAAAGACATGCCGAATTATTTCCAAAAAGCAGTTGGAAGGATTTAGTCTAATAATGGCTCTATTAGCAGCCTGGTTAGGTCATACTTATTAGAATGAATAGACCCTTGTCTTAATACTCTTAGCAAATTAATGACGTTTCTTCACACATTTTCCTTTGGAAAGAATTAAGAAAAACAGAATTGCTCTCTCTTTTATACTCAGGCCTTCCAAAACTAATTCTAAAAATATTGTCACTAATAACAATTCAGAGCAGTCTAGCCTTTGTTAGATGCCTTTTCTGTACTCTGAAAATGAGCAATCAACATTGTTTACTCATCCCCTTGCATTAAAACCAAGATATATGTTTGACGTGAATATTGCTGACAATAAACCGTGACATTTAAGATGGTCTATTTTTTATTGTTCTTGCCTCTTTAACATTAAAATGTAAACACAAAGTCTAGAAAGCTTTATTCTCCAGGTTTTCACCTAAAGCTCACTTTTACTTTACTTTTTCTTAGCTATTTTTATTTTCTTAGCAGTGTAATGAATTCACATTTTTATTTTGCTTTGTTTTCATTCTCAGAAGCTTCTGGAGTTTACTTCCTTTGTATTTGTTTTCTGGTTTAAAATTGGTGGGCAACGCTATGAGTAGGAGGTTCCTTGTCTGAATTATGTCTGTTACCTCCATGTCACCAGGCATCTGAAACCAGGAAAGCCATCCTGCCTCCAGGGTGAATTAATTTATAGAAGGTTTGTGCCTGAGCAGAGGTAGAAATGATGCATAATTAAGCACGTTTTGTGATTTTCCTGTAGTTTCTGGAGCATACGTATTTGAATGGATGAGTAATTGACTTTCATTTGTTTGTTTACTTTGGTAGCTTGTGTTTTCAATCCTTTGCTTAGGACCACCAGATGATCCTTACAGGATCTACTGCTAGGGTGATGAAAAGCATTGCTGATTCCTCTACTCTTCCTGCCTGAGTGTTCTAGAGAGTGGACGTGGAAACCACATGCTTCTGTGGTTTACGTGCTTCTGTGGCATTAGAGATGTAAGTGGTTGCCAGAGATTTTCTTTTTACACTTTGATGAGGCCATGTGTTCCCATGGGGTCATACAGGGTTGCCAAAGGCAGGTGATTAAACTTCCTCCAAAGAGAGAAGAACACAGAGCAGAAATGATGACCTCTTCTTCACTGTGCTTCCATACACCTTATATTCAAACTGTATTAAATTATGAGCAGTTCCCAGCGGTCTCCATATTTTTATTAGACAGATCATTCTTCATACACAGCATCAACATTTTTAAGCTTCCTTGTCCTTCAGTAGTGAGTTGAGGTGTCACCTTCCCACAAAGTTGTTATTGATGGCTAGATGAGGTAGCTCTTCTTGGTCGTTTCAAGGCTCCCCATGTTTGTTTTCTATCTCTGAACTTACTATACAGTAATTATATCATAGACCTATTTGTCCGACCCCACGAGACTGGATGAGTGTCACCTGAAGCAAGACCTATGTCTCATGTATCTGTGAATACTCAGTATCTAGAATGGTGTCAAGGACAGAGTTGATACTCACAGATGTTGAAATAAATGCCTGCATGTACACATTAATTTATCTGATCCTTAAAAAAACCCTAGGAAGAAATTTCGAAATAATAAAACTCAGTGTTAAAGATAAGAAAATTGAGATTCAAAAAAGTTTAGATTCTTGCCTGAGGTCACAGCTAACAGAAACCAGATTTAAGCATTTGAAATGAAGTCTTCTGACTTTAAAATTATCTACTTTTCTATTCTCTGCATGTCTTCCCTGTCTACATGAGATCTTTCCTTTAGGAAAAATTGGCATAATATTTGAGTTGGTTGTCGGGCATAGCTAAAGTTTTTCCACTGGTGTTTTAGAACACAAAAGACACATTTCTTTTTTATTTCTGAGAAGGATATGATGACTAGATTTTCATTCAGAATTCCATTTGTTATTTCTTTTCATTTTTTTATAGTTTAAATAATCAGAAACTAAAAGATTCTGTTTTAACTATTTTGATGTAATGATGTATTTTTGAAAAGCATATTTTTTCCTACCAAAAAGCTAGCCAAAATCCAGACTTCTTTAGTATTACTTTTGAATTTATATTATGTGAAGCATAGGCAAAAAAGACATAACTGTACTTGAAATATTATATATGTGAGAACAGTAAAGATCAGAACAAAACAATGAGACCAACATTCTGTCTTCCAGAGAAGAATTGAAATAAGGAAAAACTACCGATGTGCAGCACCAATATGCTAGACTCTGACAGAAGCAATATTTTTATGAGTCACTAACACTCTTAATATTCAAAACACACATGGAGAAAAAGCAGTAAGTCAGTACAAAGCAAAAGGAAATGTATAACAGGAATAAAACTCAACCACAAAATAGAAAGTGTCTGAGATCTAGTAGATATGCTATAAACTGGATCTATGTTGAGTGTGAGATGGGAATAATGCAGCATCAATAATAACAATACCCCACTGCATGATCATTATCAATCACTGAATGCTTTCTTCCATTCCAAACAAAGAATTCAGCATTTTTACAATTTCTCCTCCATTTTGTTATTGTTTAGTAGAATGACCATACTTCCCGGAAAACCATAGGGACTCCAAAAGGAATTTATTCCATTTTTTCCCCCAAAAAATTTCTTTATATCAGGTATTGGACAAAGTAACGTAAAGAAAAGAACCATTTGACCAAGTCTTTCAAAGTCGTTATTATTTATCTTCTCTGCATATAATTTAAGACTTAATCATTGATGATGGAAAATAATTTTCTAAGAGAATTTTAAAGAAGCATAAAATGCCTTTGGTTTTCAATGAACACTGTTGTACTTGAATTTCTACAGTTGAGAAAGAAAACTTTGAAACCAAATATTTGTATTTTGAACAACAAACAGTGATTATTGGTTTCATACCAAAAGGCAGATCACAAACTAAATATCAGATAGGAGAAAAAGGGAGAAGCTATGTAACCTGCCGCCAGCCTAAATTCCTCCCCAAGTGTGAGTTTTAGGCTTTCAAAAGGTGGCCAAGTTTTAAGGATGTTTATTAGATATATCCAAACAATGCTCTTCCAGCAAAAATACTGCCTTATCTGCATTGTTTGGTCACTGATTTCTACACAGGGGTCAGGAGATAGGCATTGGGTACTCCAGTCTTTAAGGCAGCATTCTGTGGTTCCCAGTAAGGAGAAGAGTGAGTGGACAGGCCCCAGTTGCCAACAAGGACTCTGTGCCTCTTGCGGCAGTGGGAAAGGAAACAGAGCGGAGAAGGCATGCTGTCAATGGGTAGAACAGAGAGAATGCTGGCGTTTCGCTACAGTTTCACGTTAATTTATTTTGAGCTCTTTGGAACCTTCATGTTGATCTGACATACATTTGGAAATAATCAGTTCTTCTTAGCAATTTATCAATGATATGGCAAGGTTTCACTAAGTAGTGATAAACAGGAAGGATGTTTTGTCAACAGCCTGAAATATGTTAATCAACTTCTGAAATGCCAACAATTTAAATTCAAATAGATTTCTCACGAAGCCTGAAATCTAAAACCTTGTGATTCTGTTCTTGTTTATTGGATTAATCTAGATTTAAGGTTCCTTTATTCTCAATTCATAAGGATCCCCCTCCCCCCGCCATGTTTTCCTTTGTTTGGATGGTTTAGCTGGAATAAAAAAAAAAGTGAGGTTGATCCCTTCAGAAGTACTGAAGTATTATCTGTGCTACTTTACACTCAACAGTGAAAACAACAGAAGGCAGAAATGGGGAACTAAAAACCCTGTTGCTGAATGAGAATTCTACATCTCCCTGCAGTATGGAATAGTAGTTATTCATATTTCAGACACCTCAATTAGACATTCATCATTCATAAGCACTTATGCAACTCTGAGTTATTCAGGCTGGGAGAGAACATTAGCGATCTTTCTATTTCTTTTTCTGTATTATACGACATCTTGTATCTAAAATGAGGAACAAAAAAAAGGCTTAAAAATATAGTCTAGTGCATGTAAATCTAAACTTTACATTTTAGATGAAATGAGTCAAACAAAACAAGGCTGACCTAGTACAGTTGGTGATGTCTTGTCAACGAAGCAATCTCAACAAATAGCCTAGGACCAATTCTATTAGGGTGGTAATAGGATCTAAGATACCAACACTGATTTCTTCAATCATCATCTTCTCAAATAGTTCTAACGTACAATGATGTAGGTCAAGACCTGGAAAGGCCTAATGGACAAGATAAAGTACCAAAGTAAGACTTGAACTGTTGCTCACGTTAGAGAGAATGAGGGAGCCCAGTCACTTAATAAATGTACATTTAGCTGAGCACATACCACCACCAACAGTACATTTGCATGTGGGATTAAACTTCTGAAAAGTTGGCAAGGGAACCTTTTAGAGACTCAGAGATGGGGTCATTGTAAGCAAAGGCATTGTTAGTCTACAGCACATTTGTGAGCGTCCCAAGCCCCAAATTTGGAGAATGTTTGAGTGGCATCTGCGTATAAGTCAGAAGAAAATAGGCACTTGTCTTACTTGATTAGAGGATTATTTACTTATTGGGGCATCAGTAATTTAACAAATATTTATTTACTGTCTACTTTGTGTTCAGAACACATTACAGTCTGTTAGTACTGTCTGGTAAAATATAAAGTAAGCCATATATGTAACTTCGAATTACCCAGTATCTGTCTTAATGAAGTAAGAAGAAATAAGTGAAATACATTTTATGATATATTTTACTTAACCTAATATATTAAAATATTGTCATTTCCATGCGTAATCCATACAAAAAGTATCAGTTTCATATTTTGCATTTTTCACTATATTTTAAAAATCTTGTGTGTATTTTACACTTATAGAACATCTCAATTCCAAAGCTAAATTTCCATTAGAAATACTTAGTTTATACTTGGATTTTATAACATTTGTGTTTGAAAACCTAGGGTCACATAGCCAAGTTGCTCCCAAAATACTTAAACATTCTCCAATAAATAGCATTTATCTGTTTTTAAATATAAATTTAAATTATTTAAAGTAAGAAAGATTTAGTTCCTAAGTCTCTCAGACCTGTGGTAGTCTCTCTAGCCACATGCCAAGTGCTAAATAGACACATGTATTCATCAACCTAGGTCTCTGGGAACGTTGGCTCAGGATTTGGAGTGCGTAACAACATGCAGCGACACTGAGCTTTGGGGACAGTCAGGACTCAGTTATAGCCAGGTGGTGGCTGGGAGACAACACAGTAACAATACTTGGGGGGGTTCAGGAGGAGGCTACATGCTTCATATCAATCTATAGGGCAGCCTCATTTCATCAGGAAAATAAATAATGGCAGAGGCAGGAATGGGGTAGCTGCTATTTAGCACCGGAAATTCTTCAGAGAAGTCCACGGTTTGGGGGTTTCTCCTGGGTGTCTGGATGTAGCGTCCAGTCCTAGCACTGACCTTGGGGCAGTCGTGGGACCCAAGGACCAAGTGCAACCACTGGCCTGCTGTTGGATTTTCGCAGCGGGAGAGATATCAGGTAGTGTGCTTTTGTAGCGAATGAAGAATAGGTAGTATGTGGATCACAGCTCTGGGACCTTAAAGGAAAACTACTTTCAGGTAAGAAATTTTGTTTACTATTTAAGAAGGCAAGGCCCTAGGACATGCCTTTCTTTCTTTTCCAGAACATGATTATAAAACTACTGATGTTTCTTGAGATTGTATGGGGGTATGCTCAGCCAAAACTCTGTCACCAGGTCCTAGAGACAGCTGCTGCTGGGGGTAAGGAGCTGGGATGCACACCCCTTCTGATGGAACCACGTAGACTCATAGTGTTAGAGAGAAGGACGTTCTGTCTGTGAAGATTGGACTAAATGCCTTTGGATAGTCTGTCGCATGGGCTGAACCCTAACAGTATGTATTTGGATTAATTATTCTGGCTTAGGCTAAGCCTGATACCTATGTAGAGATAATATTACATCCACATATCAAAAGGTTATATATAACCTTCTGTTTAGTACCATAGTAAAAAAGTCTGTCCAAATCATTGCCTATGCATAATTTCTATTAAATTAACAGGGATTGATGATTAGAAGGTGACAGAAGGACATTATTTCATAATTGCAGGAGAATGCATTCTTTAGCAGGGATAATGTACCTCATTAAAAATAAAAGTCATTCAATTATTCCTCTACTGAAAAGTATAGGAATCGTAAATAACATGGCCCTAGAGGATATCGGTTGTGATTTAAAGTCTCAGAATAAAGATTAAAGTATTAATAGTCATAGGGTAGATATGATTTTGCAGAGGTGGAAACTTATATACAGATAATTTTTGCAAGGTGTCAGTTGTAAGTATTGAAGCCAGGATTAAAAAACTGAAGCCGGCCGGGCGCGGTGGCTCACGCCTGTAATCCTAGCACTCTGGGAGGCTGAGGCGGGCGGATTGTCCTGAGCTCAGGAGTTCGAGACCAGCCTGAGCAAGCGCAAGACCCCGTCTCTACCAAAAATAGAAAGAAATTAATTGGACAGCTAAAAATATATATAGAAAAAAATTAGCCGGGCATGGTGGCGCATGCCTGTAGTCCCAGCTACTCGGGAGGCTGAGGCAGTAGGATTGCTTGAGCCCAGGA
>RJWJ010033858.1:0-17626 GCA_004363605.1 Indri indri | reverse complement strand
GTGTGTTGTATGGACATGGCACCAGCTTATAGACTTAGGCCTTTGACAGGATGGTCACGGTTTTGAGGTTTTAAAGAAGCTGTTTCCCTAAATGCTCCAAGGAGGCAAAGGGAATGTTATTTCTATTGCTTCCAACACTGAATCCCTCAGGAGCAGAGACTGGAAGAGATTTCCTTATTGAGCAGATCCCAAAGGCAGATCCACTTCTCACAGAGGTGCATGGAGGCAAGGTCACGGATGGCGCCCACCTAGAGCCTGGGTGCAAATGACATTTCTCATTTCTCCCTACAAGAACAGGCACCTATTCAACTTCTAGGGCTTTCACTTTTCAACCTCACTGTCATCTTATCTTGAGGTTCCAAAGACGTGGTCCTGCCAAGGTGACTCCTGATTCTGCCCTATTGTTCAACAAGAAGGGAGCCCACCATGAAGAACAGGCTAGAAAAGGAGAGAGGAGGGAGGGGAGGGCAGGGAAATGGGGAGGAGAAGAAGGAAAGGGAGAAGGGAAGCAAGGTCTCTGGTCATTCTCTTGCTTTCCACTTGGACTATCGCACTTTACCTTACCCATGCATTTCTGAGATGCTAATTAAAAGACGTTTCCCAGAGAGGCTGAGTGCCAGATTAGGACCAGCACGTTCAATCAGATTAAGCTGGTTAATCTGCAAAGAGGCCATTGCTTCTCCTCAGGGGAATGGTTCTGAATTTGGGCTCAGGTCCTCTCTGCAGCTTTTTGCTTGTCTCTTCTCTCAGAAGGCAAATGCTGCTCACGCCCTGGGAGAGGAGGAGCTGGCTTTACTTTGGAACCAGCCCCCGAGACTGTGGATAAAGCTGAGATGCAGGGGTTCCTGAGGAAGAAGAGGAGGATCCCGACTTCCTTCCGCTTTTAGGCCTGCAAAAGTCAAACACATGTTTACATTACACCTCCCCATCTTTGTCCCTGACACATCAAGTGCAATTAAAATTCCAAGGTGGCCTTTCTTCAATGGCCTGAAAACCAGGATACTTTCAACTGTAAAACCACTAGGCTGGCACAGCCTGACCGTCTGTGCATGGCTAACACGGCCTACCAACAGAGGGAAGGGACTCTATTGCCCAGCAATTGCTCTTCCATTAAAATCAAAGCTTGGCTGTCTTCTCCAAATCGATACAACAGTATTAAGTTTGCAGGCAGAATTTCTTCCATTTTTGGCTTTCCACCTAGTTGTTTTCCTAAAACTTCTAATCTAGAATTTAATAAGACAGAATTTCTACTTTTGCACCAAATGGAAGAGGTAAACTTAGCATTGAGGCCTGGAGCCTGGGTTGTGGATTTCTACATCTATATACTGAGGTTTGAACTCTAGCTCTGCCACGTACTTGCTGGGTTTCCTTGGACCTGGATATTTTCTCAAATCCTCTAAGTCTCAGTTTTCTCATCTATAAAATGGGACTGCTGATAATATATACTTTATAATTTTTTGCAGGAAATCATTAAGAGAATTCTTGTATAGCACTGAGGATGACCTGACACCTGGTGGAACTGGAGAACTGACCCCAATTTCACCAGAATACATGCTGCTTACAGGTCTGGGTGCATTAAGTATACCTGGCATAGTGTCTCAACGATAAATATTTTTTGGAATAGATAAGTAAACATAGGAGTGATATGGCAACATTTTCTAGCACATTCTGCAAACTGTTCCATGATAAACGAGCACTCTTGTTAACCTTTACTTTGGTTTGAATTTGTTCAAACATGTTCTGGTCAAACACAGGTCAGCAAAGCCACTCACCTGGACTTGGATTTCTTATTTGCAGTGCTTTCAAAGGATGATGCATCCACCTGTATCTCATCTTCATCCTGCAGAGCCGCATCCAACGCAGCCTGGACCTTGGGGGCGATGGCTGGGCCCTCGTAGTCTCTAGTGGTCCGGCTGGGCATGTCCAGCTCTAACAGCACAATGTTTTCTGCCTGCGGAAGCACAGCCATCACCAGCTAGGTTGGCCTCAATTCAGACACAGAGAGTACAAGCATCTAGGCCCTCTCCAAGAACAGAACTATTCAGAGCCTACCAAGAAAGAACCTGCCTAGAAGAAGTGATTTGGTTTTATCATTTTTTTCCTCATGGGATTATAGGTGATTTTTATTCCCTTCCCTATGCTTTCCTATATTTTCCTTTTTTTTTTCTTTCAAATAATGAACATGTCTTATACTCTAAGGGAAATAATCCAGGAAAAATTATTAATTAAGCAAAACCCATTTATTGCAGACAGTTTGAAAATACAAAAAGGTATAAAGAAGAAAATAGTTATTACTGATAAAGTCACCACCTACAGCGGCAGGGAGAAGGCAGTATGATGTTGCGCGCGGAGGCTCTGCGCAGTGTGTGTGCTTGTATGTGCATTTCAAAAACCAGATTGGGCCCCACCTCGTAATTGGCCTTGTGGATTGATCCACTCCTTCATTTGATACCCTGTGGTGAGCCTTTCCTAACTCCTGAGACAAGAATACAGAGGGAAGAGCACCCACGAATTTACACATGCCACCTTCTCCTCTGACTCCTCCCAGGGCTCCAGAGGTGGGACAGGTGGAGCCACTGTAGGGAGAAGGTGAAGAGAGAGACTGGCTCCATTTATCAGTTTTAGATATTGAGATAGTGCATAAAATTTCTCTGCAAGAAGCAGGTCCATTGCTAAAGACATTTGAGAGTCGTTGCTTTAAATTCTACTTTTGCATCAGGTTAGTCCCCGAAAACCTACATACTTGATTTGGGGGCTTTAAAATCACGTTTTTGGCTCACAACATGAAATAACTGGCAAGTTAGGCACCATTGGCAACTACTAGAAAAATGCTTCTGAGGATTCTGTCTGACACACCACTCATCTTCCACTATATAAAACCTCACCTAATCTTTTTGGCTTCTGCTTTTTTTAATTTAAATAATGCAGTGCCGGGAAGAATAGAACCTGAGGAAAAACTAATCCTAATCTCCTGTTTGGCTCCGGTTGCCAAGGGAGACTCAAAGACATTTTTAAAAATTTTAAGTGAAAATCTTTCATTATAAAAATAATACAGCTTCCCTGTTTATAGTTATAAAATGCAGATAAGCAAAAAGAAGAGAATTTAAATTGAGTGTACTTCCACCAACCAGAGATAACCAGTTCACATTTTGATATATTTTGTACCAGCTTTTTTTACTCATATCCACACTTCCGGTACAAATTTTTTTACAACTATACATTGTGTCTCCCAGTTCACCTACTTGCCAGCTACCTGACTCATTGCATCAAGTAGATGGGAGAGTTCAATTAGAGAAAGCAGTCGACTGTAAATATAGTGTCCAGCAGTACTCAGAAGCTCTCATAGCATTTTTATTGTAAAATATTTTGAAATGACTACACGACTGACATGCATCATGTGAGATGGACGCACTGGAAGTTCTTTAGCACAAGCTCATCTCCTGTCACTAGGCATCTGTGTTCTTTCCTGTCTTCCCACAGAGCGTTGAGAAGTTCATGGTTAATGTTTACTGGCCACTACGGACAGGATGTTTTGCACTCTCTTCTTTCCCTAGTCCTGACTTTCTAAACCTTATTCTATTTTACTTTTTATTTGTTATTATTAGTTATTATTTTTATTTGTTATTATATTTATTTATTATTTGTTGTAATTGCTGTTATTGTTATAAATATCTTCAAGTACCTCTGGAAATCATCAGGGCACAAACTCTGGGCAGAACAGTGCTTAAGGGTTTACATAGATCTAAACTCCTCCAAAAAAGAGAAGAGAAAAACCCAAGAACAATCTTCTCACCCTGTATCGGGCCTCTGGACGCATCATCATGGACATTCTTGCATGTTGGCTCAATGGTCTCTTGTATCCCACGGCTGAGACTGGCCGCTTCATCATCTGCTGATTCCTGGAAAGGGACTGCAGTGTTAAAGGTCTGGCTGGAGCGTGTTCCACAGCCCCGGCCCCAGCACTGGTCCTGTGGAATGAGCACTCAGAAAACTCTGAGACAGACAGAGCCTGACACAAGTAACTTCCTGGACCGAGGCCTGACATAAGTGGGGCAGGTGCTGCTTATATTTTCTGTTTGAGTTGCTTTCTGATTCAGATGTGAGTGTCATTCGTCTATTAAGCCAGAAGGGATCTTAGTCATCGTCCAGTTCTTAGACGGCAGACACAAAGCATAGCTGCCAATATTCCCCACCCCTGCATCCTTAGCGGACGTCTCCCATCTTCCCAGCGGGACCCAGACTCAGACAGAGAATCCTCAACACCATGTTCAGACTGACACACAAGGTAACACCTCTGTGCTGCCCCTCCTTTGGCCTAGCCCGCTTCACTTCATGGCTGGGGAAATGGAAATGCAGGAGCTTGGGAAAGGTTAGTTCACTAGTGACAAAGTCTTCCAATTCCTAATACCACACTCATCAACAAACTTTTACCTGGTGGACCTATGGCAGCCACAAAGTCAGAAATGCGATTGATTCTTGGTTTAAATGAATCAAACTGTGTTTTTACCATACCCCACTGGCCAAGTCCAGCTTATCAACATGCTTGCCCTTCTCCCCACACGGAAGTCTACTTAAAGTCAATAGTGACTTACTCCAGTCTGGTTATAGGATGTAATTTCCAATGATCTTCCTCTTCATCAAAGAAGGATCTATTCATAATTTTACTTTTTTCTTCCAGAGGGATAAAGTTTTCTATAATAAGATGCCTGTAAGAGCACACATAACATGGGTGAATACAGATGAAGATACACATGAGTTTTGGCTATCTGGTCTCCTATATAATGAGTAATTAGGTAAAAGTCGAGGCACTCAGCAAACATTTACTGAGCAGATACTATGAACCTAACATTATACGAAGAGCTGGGATACAGACATGAATGACACATGGTCCCTGCTTGAGACAAAGAGGTAATGGTGTAGCACTCTTATGTTTGACAGGTGCTGACAGTGGTCTGTTTTAGAAATATGGAGAAGTCACTTCTGCCTGGGCAGGAGCAGCTTGAGGATGTGAATGGGCTGAGAAGGGAAGCAATGCCTGGGCTACACTGGCGTGAACATTTGCTACTGAGGTATCTTTCAGAAAGCCACTGGTGCTGCTAATCCAGGTCATTAATTTCTAAAATGCTGAAAACAGGCTGGGTGTAGTGGCTCATGCCTATAATCCTAGCACTTTGGGAGGCCGAGATGGGGAGGATGGCTTAAGCCCAGGACTTCGAGACCAGCCTGAGCAACATAGTAAGACTCTGTCTCTACAAAATATAGAAAAATTAGCCAAGTGTGATGGTGTGCACCTGTCATCTCAGCTACTTAGGAGGCTGAGGCAGGAAGATTGCTTGAGCCCAGGAGTTTGAGGTTGTAGAGAGCTACGATTGTGCCACTGCACTCTAGCCCAGGCAACAGAGTGAGACCTTGTCTCGAAACAAAGAAACAAACAAAATGCTGAAAACAGATTAGAAATTAAACTGCCTTCCTCTAGTCCCAAGGCTTGTTGTCCAAGCTGGAAAACTTCCCATTCTAATCAACCAGGACAAAGAGCAGAACCAAATGGATTTCAGGCCCTTAGAGCACTGATAATGAAGACCATTCCTGACAGAGTCTCTGCCTGGCAAGTGCCTGGGAAACATGTCAACCAAGGAAACTGGAACCCACTGGGCTGCATCTCTCCATGGTGGTGACTGTCTCCTACGACAGCTCTCCCTTACTCTTCCAAAGCCTTAGGACAGAACAATGCCAAAGGGCTGCTAATGCGGGAGGACGCAGAACAAACACCGCACAGGTTTAGGGGACTGTGAGAAACAGGCTGACTCACTGTTTATTCAAAAGAGATTAAAAAGAACTATAACAATCAAAATGGCTTCCTTACGAAAAAAATATTTTGGGGAGATGAAATTTTCTCTTGATTTTTGTTTGCCATCTCAGAAATTATTTTCCATAGCATATATTTGGCTTTTTTCTGATTACAAATGTCCTATTTTTTACATTAGAAAATATAAATAATTACCCACAATTTCACTATCTAGAGATAACTATTATTAATATTTTGGTATATTTTATTCTGATCTTTCTTCTAGATGTACATACCTACAGAGAGGTATGACACATATATTTAATTTTAGGGTTCCTTTCCAAATTTAAAATTTGGTCATTAAAAGAATCCCTTTGAAAAGTTTTTTCTTTAAAGAAAAATTTCAGCTCATGATGTGGAAGGACTGATGTAGAATAGAAAAACAACATTTTGTAACCCCTAATGAAATAATGGATTCAGACAAAGATCATTGTTGGCTGAAACCATTGGCTCAGGGGTTCTCAAGCCAGACTGCACATTAATATCACCTACAGAGTTTTGAAAAATATATTGCTTGGACCTCATGGAGACCAATAGTTCTCAAAGTGTGTTCACCAAACCAGTAGGAGGAATACCTGGAACTCGTTGGAAATAAAAATTCTCAGGCCCTGCCCCAGACTTACTCAATCAGACTCTCTGGGTGTGAAGCCTAGCAATCTGTTTAACAAGCCTTTCAGGTGACTCTGATGTCTGCTAAAGTTTAAGGACCGCTGCCTTAGACCAATTAAATAAGAATCTCTGGGGTGGGGCCCAGGCATACAAAACTCCTCGGTGTGCAGTCAAGGTTGAGAACCAGTGATTCAGAGC
Source organism: Indri indri (assembly GCA_004363605.1). NCBI lineage: Eukaryota > Metazoa > Chordata > Mammalia > Primates > Indriidae > Indri > Indri indri. The sequence goes on along the minus strand of RJWJ010033858.1, from coordinate 10,974 downwards.
TAGCTTTCTGTTAAAGGGAAATAAGGGGGATAGAGATACAGTTAATCGAAGAAAGAGACTAACAAATCCAGAATGTGGCATACTTCTACAGGCTATCTCCCATCCAAGTACTAACCAGGCCTGACCCTACTTGGCTTCTGAGATCAGACAAGATTGGGCACATTCAGGGTGGTATGGCCATAGACTCTACAGGCTATCTGACCTAGACTTTTCAATGAGTCAACTATGAAAAAAATTTTTTTAAAAGAAAAAGGATTTCCTAAGATTAAATTAAGTTTAAGAGATATAATAATCAAATGCAGTGTGTGGTCTTTATTTATATCCTAAATACAAACAAACCAAGAAAATTTGAATATGATTGAGTACTTGAAAATACTAAGAAACTTAATGTTAATTTTGTTAGCTATAAAATACCATTGTGTATACAACAATCAATTGTATTTTTACACATTAGCAATAAACATTCCAAAAATAAAATTAATAATGTCATATACAATAGCATTACAAAAAAGTAGATATAAATTTAATAAAAGACTTGTACACTAAAAACTATGAAACATTCTTGAGAGAAATTAAAGAAATAATAAGTGAAAAGATATATCATGTACATGGATCAGAACACTTAACATTGTTAAGATGACAATATTCCTCTAATTGATGTACAGCTTCAACACAATCACTATCAAAATCCTAGCTGGCTTTTTTGCAGAAATTGACAAGCTGACCTTAAAATGTATAGGCATACCTCAAAGATACTGTAGGTAAAGTTTCAAGCCATTGCAATAAAGTGAAAATCACAATAAAGCAAGTCATATGAAATTTTTCGTTTCCTGGTGCATATAAAAAGTTATGTGTACACTATTCTGTAGTCTATTAAGGATGCATTATGTCCAAAAAAGAAGTACATATCTTAATTTAAAAATACTTTATGAACAGATGCTGTTGGAAAAATGGCACTGATAGACTTGCTTGACACAGGGTTGAAGTGCAGTAAAGCAAAGTGCAATAAAGTGAGGTATGCCTGTATATGGAGATGTGAGCAACCCTGAACAGCCAAAAAATTCTTGAAAAAGAATAAGGTTGGAGGACTCATATCTCTTGATTTCAAAACTTACTACAAATCTACGGTAATCAAAACAGTATGGTATTAGCATAAGGATAGACATATAGACCAATGGAACTGTATTGAAAGTCCAGAAATAAACACTTACACTTATGGTGAATTGACTTTCGACAAGGGTGCCAAGACAATGAAATGGAGAGAGATGGAGGGACAAGAGCTTTTTCAACAAATGGTGCTGGGACAACTAGATATCTGCATGAAAGAGAATGCATTTGGAACTCTACCTCACACCACACACAAAAATTAACTCAAAATGGATTTTAGAACTCAATGTAAGACCTAAAATTGTAAGACTCTTGGAAAACCTAAGAGAATTGAAACACAGGTCCACAAAAACCTTGTACATTAATGTTCATAGCAGCATTATTCATAACACCCAAAAAGTAGGATCAACCCAAATGTCCATCAAATGATGAATGGATAAAATGTGGTATAGTCATACAATGGAATATTATTTGGCCAGAAAAAAAGAACGGAGTATTGATACATGCTATAACATGGATGACCCTTGAAAACATTATATCAAGTGAAACAAGCCAGTCACAAAAGGCCACATTATTCCATTTATAAATTTATATTACATAATATGTTCAGGATAGGCCAATTTAGATACAATACCAAAAGTATAAGAAACAAAAGAAAATACAGATAGATTGGGCTACATCAAAATTGAAATCTTTTGTGCTACAAGCAATACCATGAAGAAGAAAGACATCCCACAGAATAGGAGAAAGTCATCTGCAAATCATGAACCTGATATGGGGCTTATATCCAGAACATATAAAGAAACATATAAAGAACTCTTAAAAACTCAGTAATGAAAAGACAACCCAATTTAAAAATGGGCAAAGGATTTGAACAGACATTTCTCCAAAGAAGATATACACATGGCCAATAAGCACATGAAAAGATGCTCAACATCATCAGTCATTAGAGAAATGCAAATCAAAACCTTAATGAAGTACTATCTCACACCCGTTCAGGATGGCTATAATAAAGACAGACAATAACAAGCATGTCAACGAGGATGTGGAGAAACTGGTGGTGGAGATGTAAAACAGTGCAGCCACTGTGGAAAAGTTTGGTAGTTCCTCAAAAAGTTAAACACTGAGTTGGCAAATGACCCAGCAATCTCACTCCTACGTATGTATCACAGAGAAATGAAAACATATACCCATATAAAAACTTATACATGAATGCTTATAGTAGTTTTATTCATATAGCCAAAGACTGGAAAAAACCCAAATGTTCATCAACTGATAAATAAATAAATCTAATGTGGCATATCCATACAATGCAATATTATTCAGCCATAAAAAAGAATGAATGATGTTGAGACAACTACATATCTACTGATCCATAAATTCCTTGAAATCATCATGCAAAAGAAGCCAGTCACAAGAGACCACATTTTATGAGTCCACTTATACGACATGTCCAGAACAGGCAAATCCGCAGAAATAGAAAGATTAGAGGTTACTTTGGGGTGGGGGAGGGGTAATGAGGAACGACTGCTAATTGGTACAGGGTTTCTTTTGAGGGGGGACAAAAATGTTCTAAAATTAGATTATAATGATGATTTCACAACCCTGTGAATGTATTAAAAAAACACTGATTCGTACACTTTAAACAGGTGAACTATATAGTAGGTAAATGATGTCTCAATAAAGCTTTTTTTAAAAATACCATTGTGGTTGTGTATGTAAGTATGTAGGAGTGAGATAATATGAGGTGAGATTTGCTTTAAAATATTTTTATGAAAGATGACAAAAACTTGTTAATCATTGAATCTGGGTGATGGGTACTTGGGTGTTCGTTATACCATTCAGAAAATTTTTTCATAATAAAAAGTCAAGTTAACAAAAGATTCCCTCTTATCAGTAGATAGGCAGGAGGCCAGGCCCTTTAAAACAAAAGGTAGGGTGGAAGGACATCATCTGATGAAGCCATTTGGTTACCAGAGGGGACCCAGAGACGGAAAGTGACTTTCTCAGGAAGAAACAGAAGACAAACAGGGTGGTAAGGGATGAGATGGAGAGAAGAGGGCAGGGGCCCTGTCATCAGGGGTGTGTTGAACTTAACAAACAAGACCCATGTCCCAGCAAGTGGCTGGAGGGAGCCAAGGAAGGCCCAGCACTTACTTGAGTTTCAGCTCCCTGGTGAGCTCGTTCTGAGTCTGCTCCAGCTCTTGGCGCTCCTTGATGTGCTCTTCTTGGAGGTCGTGGATCTCGGCCTTCACCGCCTGAAGCTTGGAAAAGAGCTGGAACCGAGGGGAGAGGTAGGTGAGGACGGCATCCACCCAAAGAATAGAGTTCTCCCTTTCCCCCAGGTCTCCAGGCACGTCTGATTGGCCTTGTTCATTTATACCTTTTTGAGTTTTTTGGTCTTGATGTCCACTTCTTGCTGCAAGGAACTGTACGTCTCTTTAAGTTCCAAAGTCTCCTCATCTCGACTTTCCATCTGTTGCTGGATTTCTCTTTCTCGACGTTTCTGAGCAACATCACAAAATTCATTAACTTGCCCTAGAGACTGTCTATACAAGAATACAGATCAGAGTCTCCGGCTAGGATGAGATTGACCCAACTTGTAACATTTCCCTGGATGAGAATCTAATATAAGAGATATTTACTCTGTGGCACAAACACAATTTAGCCCACTCCATTCATCCCAAAGAAGAATGAAGTTACCTGCTCTGCAATTTCCTGCCGTTTCTGCTCCAGAATTTTCTGCTGTTCATTCGTATGATCTACTATATTTTTTCCTCCAACAAGCAGCTTACTCTCCATGGCCTGAGTGAGAAGCAGAGCAGAATCCATCTCATGAACAGTCTCCCTCAAAACCCAACTCCTTGTAGGGAGGCCCACGAAAGACAAAGAGCTCAGGACTGAGCCAAAGGGACAAACCCCGGGAAAAAAATGTGTCGTGCTCAGCTGTGCTGCCCCTCCACTGTCTGGGGGCAGGGCAGCTTCACTATGCTCTCTACCTTAGTAACCTCTAGATACAGCCTCGCCAGACATTCATGTTTCACCTTTCTTTAACAAAGTATGTTTTTATTTGTTGCTACAAAGTATGAACCCCACTTAGAACATACTAAGCAGCTCCTATGTGTTAGGTACGGGGGAGGCCACTGTGAGTGTGAATTGCAAAGCTCAGAGTCCACAGAGGGACAGAGACGAGCGGGCTTTAATCCGACGGTGCCAGACGCCATCAGGAGGAAAGCGCAGAGTCATTAACGGGAGAGGTGCGCTGGAGATGGAGCCAGGGAAAGCTTCCTGTCTGAGGGCCATCTGCACAGAGCACTGAGGTAAGAAATAGGAATCACTTAAGACAAAAAAAGATTTTTTCTGACAGGGTAGGATAAGGAGTGATGATACACGAAGTTGCCCGAAAGCCCTGTGAAGGACACTAAACTTGATTCTGAGGACCTCAGGGAACCACTGGCATGTTCTTTGAGCATGAGGGTCCACAATCAGATTTGTGTTTTAGAAACATCACTCCCCTGCAAGGGGAAGACTGACTGGAAAACGGCTGGCAGGATGGTGGGAGATCGGACAGGAGGCTAGGCCTGGGCTAGGCCTTCTCCCCAGCAGGAGTGGGCAAAGTTTGGGTCCAAGAGACCCTGATGAGGCAGGATCCAGAGGCCTTGGGGCTGAATGCGCACTGAAGAGAGATGGAGGGGCAGCCAGTGAGGATGACTCCCAGGGGTCTGGCTTCGTGGATGAGGAAGCGGGAGCAGGCTCTGGGGGGCTGTGAGCATCGTGGTGGAGATGTCCAGTAGGCAGAAGCTACCGGGCCTGCATGGCAGAAGACAGCTCTGGACTAGATACGCAGATTGGAAGCCTTCAGCATTTACATGGGGGCTAAAACACGGGACTGATTCACACCTGAAAAGGAACTCCAAAACTCCACAGCCTTGCCTTTAAGGAACTTATAAACATTCACCGCAACCCTGCTGCCATCTTTCAGCAAGTCCTTTGAGCCTGTTTCCTCTTCCCTCAAATGAAGGGGCTGGACTAGATTACTCATCCCCACACACATTCCTTCCAGCTCTAACATTCTTTTGTTCTATAATTTTACAGCATCCAGGGATTGACACAGACAGAAATAATGTCATTCTCCATAGATAAGATGTCTAAGAGATGCAGTGACCTTGAGGTAACGCGGAATCTTGCCATACTCGGCCTCTGAGAGTTCAGCCTCCTCTGAGAGGTTATTTACTAGGTGCTCCTGGCCTTGAATAACAGGTGTGATCCTAAAAAACAGTAAGCAAATCAAAGGTGGGCACGCCCAGTCACACACTGAGTGCGACAGTGAGGAGAGATGAAGTGCATCCGACACGATGGCATCTCATAGTAAGCCCCTCCCTGGGACAAAATTACTTCTTAATTGTGTATAGTAGATGACTCCATTTTCACAACAGGTCTTAAAAGGCCTAGAAGAAACTTGTAAGGTTTTAAGACCCCTGCCTCTGAAGTAAAATAGCACCCAGCTCTGTGAAAGGGCAACTATGAAGCCACAGATAAACAGTATAGCTTCACATAGTGGGGCAAGCAGTGGCAAGAAAGAGAGAACTTGTCATTTTTAAATTCATACACATGGATACATTTAAGGGTAGAAATCACAGTTTGCATAAATTCAGTAAGATAGAACCTGACACTTCCAAGGAATTCTGGCTTGTGGCTAGCCAGTGGCCATCCTCAGACCTCCGAGGCTACCTCTGCATCCTTCTCTGCCATTAAAGCCCAGTGGCAGCCCAGAGTCCAGGCGCCTGAGGGAACAGTACACTGCTGCCAGAAAGAAGACTCGAAACAATGATAGCCTCCACACTCTAGAATACTACTCAGCCACTGGTGGAAAATAAGTATGTAAGAAAATATATTGGCACACAGGGGTTAGAGGTTGGGGTGGGGGGCTGACTACAAGGGAGCAGCATGAGGACATTTTGGGGGTGACAGAACTGTTTTGTATCTTGTATAATCAAGGTACTGCATACTAAAACCACACTGACATACCATGCCATACACAAACGTTAGTCTGATAATCACAAGTGTTTGTAAGGATGAGGGGCATCCAGAACTCATACCCTGCTGATAGACACTTCAATCTACACAGCTACTTTATTTTTTCTATTTATTTATTTATTTATTTATAATTTTTTGAGACAGGGTCTCACTCTGTTGCCTGGGCTACAGTGCAGTGGCACCATCACAGTTCAGTGCAACCTCAAATCCCCGGGTTCAAGTGATCTCCCTGGCTCAGGCTTCCGAGTAGCTGGAACCACAAGCACGTGCCACAACACCTGGCTAATGTTTCTATTTTTTGTAGAAATGGGGTCTTGCTATGTTGCTCGGGCTGGTCTCAAACTCCTGGCCTCAAGTGATCCTCCCACCTTGGCCTCCCAAAATGCTAGGATTATAAGCATGAGCCATCATGCCAGCCACTTTAGAAAACAACTTGTCCTTGTCTAGTGAAGTTGAAGCTACACATACCCCAGGACCTAACGGTGCCAGACAAGAAACTCTTGCACGTTCATGTTCTCCTGGAGCCAAGTACAAGAACATTCACAGCAGAAAGTGGAAACAACCCATACTGTCAGGAGAATGGAATACCACAGAATACTCGGAACAGCAATAACGAACAGCTACAGGCATCAGTGAGGATCTCAAGAACATAATACATAATAATGTTGGGCAAATAAAAGCGAACTGCAGCAATGGGATTCCATTTATACGAAAGTAAAAAATTACGTGAAACCAAACTATGTTTTATTTAGAGATATATACATATATGGCAAAACTATAAAGAAAAGCAAGGAAACAGTAAACAGCAAATTCAGGATGATGGTTATGTCTGGGGGAGGGGAACACAAGGAGCTTCTAAAGATATGAGAGCTGTTCTAGTTCTCACATTGGGTGGAAAGTACATGGGTGTCGGTTTTACTGCTGTTCTTTATACCTTGCACATATGTAATAATCATCCTTACTATGAATTCCATTTATTTTTTTAAATTTGAAAAAATCATTTTCATTTCAATTACACAAAGGTATACTGAGCAGTGGATATCATGGAACTAGCAGGGAATGCAAAAGCAAAGAGACATCATCCCTCGTATCATTTCTTTTGATAAAAGAAGAAGCACCGATTGGGCAGGGGCATAAGGAAGGGTATGGTACCTTGATCTTGGCGCCCAGCATCTCGGCAGCATCCTTCTCCCGCCGCAAGTCCTCCATCTTTTTCTCCTTCTCCTTCAGCAGCCTCATCTTCTCCTCCGCAACCAAGCTGTGGTCCTCTACAATAGCCCGCTTCTCGATCTCCAGTTTTTCTTGCTGTTCCCTCCAGTAATCATCCTTATCATCCCCTTCTTCCTCACCCTCTTCTCCCTCCTCCTCCTCCTCTTCCCCACCCCCACCACTGCCACCACCTTCCCTCCGCTTCTCTCGCCTCTTCCTTCTGCCAATGGACCGTTTTTCCAGCTGGGCCTTGAGCCGAGCAATCTCTTCCTGGAATTCTCGAAGGAGGGCATCCTTAGGGTCCTCATTGACCCTTGGTTTGTTCTTAATGTTTTTGGCACGGTTGGCATATCGCAGCGTGGTCAGAGTCTCTTCTACGTTGTAAGAGGCAGGCCCCACGTTGGCCACCATCACAGTCTTAGCATTGCCACCGAGGGAATCTTGGAGGAGCCTGGTAAGCTTTGAGTCCCGATATGGAATGTGAGTGCTTTTGCCATCCACCAGGGCAGAGATGACATTACCCAAGGCCGAAAGGGAGAGGTTAATCTTGGTAGCTTCCTTTAATCTTTCCCCTTGTGCGCCAGTCTTGGCTTGCCGTTCACTGCCCGCGAGATCTACAAGGTTCAATTTCCCTACACGGATATGGTTTTCACCATCGAGGCCCACCTCACTGCACTCGATAGTAATAACAAAAATCGCATGAGAACGTGAGCTGTGCTCATTCATGTTGGTAGCACCGACAGAACGGTTCTGGTTCCCCACATTCATCACGTGTTCTATCTCCTTCACGCTCTTGGTGACAAAGGAAGACAGGTCTTTCACATACACTCCAGTGTCAGGCCTCTCTTTGAGCTCAAGCCTTTTCGTCTGATCTTTTGAGAGCAGATCTCGGATCTCCTCCTGGTAGATCTCTAAGTAAGAAGCCCTGACCAGGTACTGTTGATTCTGGGATCGAGAGATGTGGGTGAAGATGTGGTCAAATGAGTTAGGAATGACCCCCCTTTTTTCAGGGTCACCACGGACTCCTTCCATCGTGTAGGTTTTCCCAGTCCCAGTTTGTCCATAGGCAAAAATCGTCCCATTGAAACCTTGCAGGACGGAGTCCACGAGTGGTCGGAACGTCTCATCATAGAGTTCAAACTGCTTGGCATTCCAGTCATAGACTGCATCGAAGGTGAAGGTCTTGGGCATTTCATGGGCTGTTCCTTTGGGGTTCTTCACAGACACCTGTCCCAGCTTCACATCGACATCCACCACCTTGTCATAGGAAGCAGCCTTTTCCTTGCCATTCATGGGCCGACAGCGAACCACCACCCTGACTGACTCTGAGCTTTTCAACTTTGACATGATGAACTCTGACTGGGTCAATCTTGAGGGCTATGAATCCAAAATGTCTCAGGATGCTAAGGTCCTAGAAAAAAAGCAAAAGTAAGTAAGTACAGTACAGTTGTCACTGGGGGCTGCTTGATAGAAGCTGACACACCCAAGTCATCTCATCTTGCTAACCTTTTGATAGCCATATTTAATAGCTATACCACACTGTGTATTTCCTCACAGGATCTTTAGCTTCAGTGGTTAAACAAACAAAAACTCCAGTCCCCCAATACTGTTAACTACCCTGTTGTCCCCTCAATCAATAATTGATCTCATACTACAAACTGAGGCAGCTGGAAATCTTTTAAAAGCCTGGGTGATCTTATATCCTGTTGAACTACTACAGCCTCTAGGTAGAGCAATTTGGAAGTATCTATCAAAATTTAAAATGCACATACCTTTTGACCTAGCAATTGTATTTCGAAGAATTTATCCTACAGATACATGTCTTGTACAAAGACATATATACATGGATATTTATTGTGGTAGCAATAGACTATGGACAACCCCAAGCCCCATCAAGAGGAGACTGATTAAATTATACATATTTAATACATATGTAGTGGAATCCTATGTAGTTATTAAAAAGAATGTGGTAACTCAATGTAATCCTATACCAAGATAAGTTAAGTGAAAAAAGCAGGTGACAAACAGTGCGTATAATGCAGTTTACACAGTGTGTACAATGGGGCCCATGACACCAAGAGTGAACTTTAAGGTAATTTTTGGACTTTGGGCAATAATGAGGTGTCAATGTAGGTTTGTCACTTATAACAACTGTACCACTCTGGTGGGGGATGTTGATAACGGGGCAGGCTGTCCATGTGCGGAGGTGTATATGGGAAATCTCTGTACTTTCTGCTTAATTTTGCTGTGAACCTAAAACTGCTCTAAAAACAGTCCATTAAAAAAAAGTAAGTACATACAAAAAGGGGAGGTTGTATGCATGTTATATGCTTGCTGTGCACATAATATTATTAGAGGTAAACAGGATAAAAGTGGTAGCAGTGGCAGCCTTGTCAGGGGAACTATGAGCCTAAGGGACTCAGACGTCTAGAGAGAGAAAAACATTTTTCACGTGTACTCGTTTGTACTGTTTGAATGTCCTCACTTGTGCTGACAACACTTTTCAGTTCTAAAATCATCAACAAAAACCGGCTTGTGCAAAATGTGTCCAAATAAATAAGGATGTGGCATAATGCATTACATAGAAAGCACTTATTCAATCAATAAATTTAATAGAGAGACTGTGAAGGCAAATAAGAAAAGAGGTGTTAAAATTTTTTAAAGTAAGAACAAAAAAGAGAGAATTTCACTAGGTGCCAGAAAACAAAGAGAACAGAAGAAAGGATTCAATGGGTCCAGTGGGAAGGGGTAGGGAATAAGCAGGTAGGAGTAAAGAGGTACCTATGAGGACCTCAAACTCCTGCAAATCCCAGCGTGGGGATTTTTAAAAATAGGTAATTCACATGGTTCTTGATCAAAAGGTCCTGTGGTCTCTTTCCTTGACCTATTCTCCAGCCACCCTGTTCCCCTGCCCACAGACAAGCATTATTAGATTTTTTTTTTTTTTTTTTTTGAGACAGAGTCTTGCTCTGTCGCCTGGGCTAGAGTGCAGTGGCATCATCATAGCTCAGTACAACCTCAAACTCCCAGGCTCAAGCAATCCTCCTGCCTCAGTCGCCCAAGTAGCTGGAACTACAGGTGTGCCACCACACCTAGCTAATTTTTTTCCCTATTTTTTATAGAGATGGGTTCTCGCTCTTGCTCAGCCTGGTCTCAAACTCCTGTCCTCAAGCAATCCTCCTGCTTCAGCCTCTCAGAGTGGTGGAATTCCAGGCGTGAGCCACCTCACCCAGCACAAGTATGTATTAATAATACTTAGCCCCTTCCTATTTACACAAGCATATTATACACAATAAATACACAGTGTCCTGCCTTTGGCTTTTTCTTACTAAACAACCTATCTTAGGGTTTGTTCCCTCAGTAAATACAGAGCTGCCTTATTCTTTACAACAGGAACAAAATATTCTACTGTATGGATGCACCATAATTGATGCACTTCAGCTGTTTTTGATATTTGGCTACAAAAAGCCAAGGCCATGCAATTACTTCATGTGTAGGAAAGTATGTCTGTAAGGATAAATTCCTGGAAGTAGAATTGCTGAATCAAAGGATATATGAATTTGTAATTTTAAAAGATATTTAGAACAGTGACAACAGTATTCTTTTTAGTCGTGAGAACGA
>RJWJ010033857.1:0-17630 GCA_004363605.1 Indri indri | reverse complement strand
GCGCGGTGGCTCACGCCTGTAATCCTAGCACTCTGGGAGGCCGAGGCTGGCGGATTGTTTGAGCTCAGGAGTTCGAAACCAGCCTGAGCAAGAGCGAGACCCCGTCTCTACCAAAAATAGAAAGAAATTATCTGGACAACTAAAAATATATTGAAAAAATTAGCCGGGCATGGTGGCGCATGCCTGTAGTCCCAGCTACTCGGGAGGCTGAGACAGTAGGATTGGTTGAGCCCAGGAGTTTGAGGTTGCTGTGAGGTAGGCTGACACCACGGCACTGGCCCCAGGCAAGGGAGTGAGACTCTGTCTCAAAAAAAAAAAAAAAAAAAAAGAATGTTGCCCATATTATAGTGTTGAGAAAGTAGATAGTTAACTGGCTTTTACCCTGTGGAAAATGATCAGCCAGTTGCCCTTGCTTATCAGAGACTTTCAGTTACTATAGTCCTATTGTACGTGAGTGATATGTAGGTAAAAGAAGGAGTTACTGTGATATAGGTTGTTTTTTTTTTTTAAGAAATTTAGAAATCTTAAGAATTAACTTTATATCACCAATTGTATTGTGTGAGAAATCGATTTACATATAGGTTACAAAAAGCCCCATCTGCTTCTGATATTTAAAAACACATTGAAGGCTATTTTCTTATTATATATTACAGAAAGATTATATTTTTATATTTAAGCTTTAACATACTTTAGAAATACGTTGCTTGGCAACAAGATAATACATTTAATAAAGTATCCATGCTATCGTCTAATTATGCTGGACTCCACTTGAAATTGATTAGTAAAAGGGTTCCTGTTTATCAGAAAGGTATGTTTGAAATTTTCATCTCTAAAATTGATAGAAATTTTAAAAGAATATATTGGAAAACATGTTTAGTCATTTAAAAGAGTATCTTAAATCATTTATGTAAGAAGTATTTAGCTTTACTTTTTTTATCACTTGATATATAAAGCCTTTCCCTTTATTTCTTATTTTTATCAAAATATGTTCTGCTGTTTATTTAACAAATATGCCACATTGGGATTGTTTTCATTGTATCTGGTCTTAAAACTGTTTGTTTTTGTGGCTCCTTTATTTCTTTTTCCTTTTTTCTTGTTTGTTTCATAACTAAAGCAAGTTTTAGACATTTTGAGTTACAATAGAAATAGAAAATATAACTGATATAAGCATTTTCAAATCAAAAGCTTATTTTACAGACACTTTAAAATATGATAACTGCAGAAATAGAACTATGTAAAAAGCGGGATAAAATTCATAAACAGCATATTATGTTTGTTTTGGAGGGAGAATGGAAATCAGATCTTTTACAAGAGGTAGTGCCTGAGGAGGGTGTAAAGGATGACTAGATATTTGCCAGACTATTAGAAGGTTAGAAGGAGAAAGACATTCTAGTAGAGAGAAAAGCATATGCAAAGGCTCAGAAGCCTTACCTAATAGATTGTGTTTCAAAAGTACAAGTTCTTTATTATTGCTAGAATATGAGCTATTGGAGGAGGTGGGGCGGAGGGACATTGGGAGATGAGATTTGGAAAAATAGGCAAGGTCAGATTTAAGGGTTTTCTGTGCCCTGCTGAAGAGTTTGGATTTTATCACATAGGTGATGGGAAACTAATTAAAGGGTGTTAAACAAGGGAAGTGGCATAATAAAATTATTCTCATAGAAAGACAACTAGGATAGTACTGTGTAGATGTCAGGGGACCAGGATGTGTAGGTAGCACATCTTCCTCTCTTTCCTTTCTTTCTACCTTAAAAGTAAATTTGAAAACTTAAAACTTCACTTTAGAATTGTCATACAAAAATCACATTTTATAAGTGATTGTTTATCCAAAAGAATTTGCCTGACTTAGAAGAAAGGAATGAATATACAGAAATATTATAGGCATTTTTCTTTATGTATTTCAGAACTACTTTTTAGGCACATACAAGTTTATTAATTTTTCTTAGATGATTGTTCTTTTTATGATTTGTAGGTCCCCTCTCATTCCTATTAAAAATGGCTCATGTTTTAAATTTATAAATGGATTATTTGCAATATGACAAACCAGCTTATTTCATTAGTATTTGCATATATGTGGGGTTTGAAAAAAATCTCTTTATTTTCATCTTTTCTGTGTTGTTTTGCTTTATATCATTTGTCAATAGAACATGCATTACCTTTGTGCATTGGAAGGAATTTACAGTCACTGTTGTATAAATTGCTATACAATTTATTAAACTATAAATCTAACTATTTTTAAGCTTTTAATTTTAACTTGTACATTTTGTTTTATTTATGAATCAAGGGATTTAAATATAAAATAGGACTCATTTTTTCCTTAATGTTCAATTAACTCAGGAGTTTAATTCAAACTCTTAATTGTGAATCTAAAAGTCAGATTCTTTAAAGCACATCAGATTCCTAATAAAATTAATGTACAAATCTAACAAATCTTCCAAGAACTCAAACGACTTCTGTAAATGGACTAAAACTGACTTAAATGTTAAGTAAATCAAATGATCTTAAATGTTTCAGTCATTTAAAAAGGATAATCAATATATATGATACAGCTCAATAATTACAGAGCCTATATATATATACCTATGTAATCACAGTTCTTACAAAAGTGTCACTATTGTAGTTTCAGTTTACCTTTCCTAAGAATTACGATGTAGTCACTATCCAAGGTAAACAGAATTATTAATACTATCTTCGTTCTGCTGTAACTGAGTTAATAGCTTGTGATTCTTGATTGGAGATCTGGGAATGTTGGTTCATAGGTCCTGGGCATATTCTTCATAATGGAAATCTTTTGTGAGCGCCTCCAGGTCCCCTCTTCTCCCTTCTCTATCTTGCTGTATACCCTGGGAAACTCAATTATATAGAATATATCAATGACTCCTGTGCCTTTTGGTTTCCAGGTTGCGGTAGAGGTCTGCAATGGGCAGCCTTAGCAGGGAGAGGAATGAAACAAGGGTATTTGTTTCCACCAGGTTGCATATGCAGGTTGCATATGCTAATTGTGTCCTTCCACAGAAAGTCACTGCTCTTTTCAAGACAGCCTTCTCTAAATGATTCTCTTTTTTGAGCTCTCGGAACTGCACTTGTTTGTTCTGCCTTAAGGTGGCAATGCCACAGCTGCTACCCTGGGTTACTGAACTATCCCTTGTATTTCTTGAACTCATGGCCTCAAGCCATCCTCCAGCCTGGAATCCCAATATCCCTTGTATTTCTCCATATCTTCCCTTCTATAAATAGTCCTTTTGTAAGTCAGCCTTCCTCAGGTTATTCTGAGTGTACCACCCCTTTCAGTTGGAAGCCTTACTGATATTTAATCCAAGACTTGAGTCAGTGTGGTTCATTCTTTACTGATAGGTCAGTAGGGCCTTAGGAACTTACGCTTTTCACCTGGGACTTAACCAGTCATTTTCACCTGGGACTTAACCAGTCACGGCAATAAGGTTTTTTTCCACCACCTGCCTTTTTGTCCTGCTATTCAGTGCTTTTCCCTGAGATAATGAACCCCTTAAGCATTACCTCAAGTTATTACTTCATCATGATAATGATACCTTTTAAAACAAATGTATGATTTCCAGTCCAAAGGTCTGGTATGTTTCGAAGGGACCCCAGATCCTTTATTTGGGATAAAAATGCACTTTCATTCATTTTTTCTTTTTTAAATAGCATATATTGAGATGAAATTCATGTAACATACAATTAACCATTTTAAAGTGAACAATTCAGTGGCTTTTAGTACATTCACAATGTTGTGCAACCACCACCTCTATCTAGTTCCAAAACATTTCCAGCATTCTAAAGTAAAACCCTTTACCCACTAAGCAGTTTCTCACTATTCCCCCTCCCAGCCAATCTGCTTTCTGTCTCTGTGGATTGATTTATCCTGGATATTTCATATAAATAGAGTCATACAACATGTGCCCTTTTGTGCCTGGCATCTGTCATGTAACATAATGTTTTTTTAAGTATATCCACATGGTAGTACATATCAATACTTCATTCCTTTTTATGGCCAAATAATATTTCATTGTATGGATATACACCACAATTTGTTTATCTTTCATTTATTGATGGACACTTGTTTATGCCTTTTGGCTATTGAGAATAATGCTGCTATAAATACGCCTGTACATATACTTATTTCAGTACTTTTCATTTATTTTGGATGTGTACCAAAGAGTAGAATTGCAGGATCACATGGTAACTTATGTAAGGCTTAGCAATTTTGTTGATCTTTTCAAAGAACCGACTGTTAGTCTCATTGATTCCCTCTATTCTTTGTTTGCTATTTCATTTATGTTCACTCTGATCTTTATTATTTCCTTCCTTTTGCTAACTATGGATTTAGTTTGCTCTTCTTTTTCTAATTCCTTAATGTGTAACATTAGTTTATTGATTTGAGATTTTCCTCTCCTTTCTTTCTGCTTTTTGGAAATTAAAAAAAATTTTTTTAGAGAGGAGGTCTTACTCTGTGGCCCAGGCTGGAGTGCAGTGGTGCCAGGATAGCTCACTGCAGCCTCGAACTCCTGGGCTCAAGCAATCCTCCCACCTCAACCTCCTGCATAGCTGGGGCTATAGGCACATGCCACCAGCTAAGTTTAAAAAAATTTTTTTAGAGATGAGGGTCTCACTTTGTTGCCCAGACTGGCCTCAAGCAGTTCTCCCACCTCAGCCTCCCAAGTAGCTGGGGTTGTGGGCACAAGCCACTGCACCCGCTTTCTTTTTTAATGTAAGCATTAACTGCTATAATTTTTCCTCTGACTACTGCCTTCACTACATCCCATAAGTTTTGATATGTTGTGTTTTTGTTTTCATTTATCGATAGTTATTTTCTGATTTCCCTTGTGATATCTTTTTTGACCCATTGCTTAAGAATGTGCTGTTTAACTTCTACATATTCATGTATTTTCCAGTTTTCTTTTATTGATTTCTAGCTTCATTCCATTGTGATTGGAAAATGCTGTATATGGTGCTAATGTTTTAATATTTATTGAGACTTGTTTTGTGGCCTAACTAAAACACATTCTGTCTTGGAGAATGTTCCACATGATGATCCAGGGGTGGGGAGACTGTGGCCTTGGGGCCACATGTGGCCTTCTGGATCCCCAAGTGCCGCCTTTTGACTGAATCCAAATTTGAATTCGGTTGATGGGCCGCACTCAGGGATCCAGGAGGGCTACATGTGGCCTTGAGGCCTCAGGTTCCTCACACCTGTGCAGAGTCAGATTTGCTAATAATGTCTGCTCTGATCCCTCTGGAACCAGGGACCACGGAACACAGGCTGCCAAGCTGGGGAGAATGGAACTAAAGGCAAGTAAGAATGCCACAAAGCTTTTCCCACCACTTTTAAATTGCCTTTTTCTTGATTCAGCATTTGTTTGGTTGCTGTAAACCTTTAGCTGTTTTCCAGAGTTCTGACAGTTTCTGCTTGTTTGTTTTTCATTGTTTCTTTGGAGGGATGGGAGCTCAGAGCCTTCTTCCTCATTTTCTAAGACCCTGGCCCCTCATTCGTTTTTTTAAAACATTTTTCTGTTTCATTGTGGTAAGAACATTTAACATGTGATCTGTCCTCTTAACAAATTTTTAATTGTTCAGTACAGTATTGTTGACTATAGGTACAGCAGATCTCTAGAACTTATTCATCTTGCTAAACTGAAACTTTATGCTCCTTGAGCAGTAACTCCCCATTTCTCTCTCCCCTTCATTTACTTTTATAATCCATTTATGTCTCTTTGACCACCATTCTGTAATCACTTTATCGATAGTTTTAGTCATATTTCTCTTACGTCTCCTGGTAGGCAGAAGTGACAGTGTCTTGGGCAAATCACTTATTTTTCTGAGCTTTGACTTGCTCTTTATAAATTGACAATACTCTTCTTTACTCTTTCCTCTCTCTCTGATTTCTTACAAAGATCATACAAGAAAATGAATACAACAATATTTTGTAAAGTTAATCTAATTAGCAAATCTACTGATAAGATACCTTATCAATGGCCTTTCTTTTATCACTGAAATGAGTCATCAAGAACCATTACATAGAAATAAATTCAGCTGGTAGCTTTGTGAATCTATTCTCTATTCTACATTTTTTATTAGCAAATTATGGGTACAATAGAACATGCATATTTTTTGGATCACTGCAGTCTAAAATGATTGCTCTTGACCAAAGAAAGAAAAGGGAGCAAGCTAGGGGAAAACCCACATCATCAAACTTCTTTCAATCTTTTGCAATCAAATCTGCATTTAAACATTGCCAGTTACATCTTTGCACTTTTGTACCTAAAAGTACTAAAGCACAAATTGATTAAAAAGCGGTGGTCAGTTTTCTGTGTCTTAGAGATCGTTCTTAATTTTCTGCTTTCTTTATACTTATATAAATTTCCATGTTTCTGGCACAAAATCCAAAGATACTCTGTCAGCCATCTGGAAGTATTATCCTTTTAGAGGATAATGGAAATGGGAATGAGGAGGTGGGCTACAGGCATATTTGTATGAAATCAGCTTTTGATTATAGCATATTGTTGCTTTTGTTATTTAAAAGCCTCCTTACATGCAAATTAAAGGTATGATGTACTTTATGGGGAAAAAAAAGCAGATATCCCTGCATTCCTTTTTAGTTTTACTTCACGTACTGTCTATATTGTCCTCTGGCAGTGTCAAAGCACCCTTATTACATAATTATTGCTGTACTTTAACAGTTGATACTTTATTGTCTTGATTGTTTTACATAATGTTATTTTATGTAGAAACACAAAATTATTCCATAAACACACTTTACTATCCTCTTGCAGGACTCCCCACTTGTGAATTAATGTGTTAGAGCTTATTATATATCTGAGTTTCATATATATTCACTTCTAACACTTTGACAGACATTTAGAGATAGGAATAGTCAAGATGTTGATTTTATTCATGTGTTATATTATTTTGTTTATTGGCTCCAATATAGGTATAGGAATAATATAGCAGTTTCATAATCTTTGCCATGGATTTTTATTGTTAGGTTTAAATTGAAAATTATCTTGCAAATCTGACACTCAAGCTAAGAAAATGTAATATATATATAGAAAAAAATTCAATAGGGAATAGTATGAGACGTTAATATATTCTACGTGAGAAATATTGATTTGGGCATGTTATGCTGTTTTTAAAATATTCAGTGTTGAGTTTCTTGTTTAGATAGTATCTAAAATGTTTGACTAAATTAGCCAACAGGAGACCATGTTTTAGGACTGTAGGATATATTACTGGTTTGTACCAGCATAAAAGCTGGCTTTCTTCTGATTCCTTAATAATTAAAAAATTCCATAAAATTATAAAACTAGAAGTTGTCAAAGTTCTGGTAAGATAGGCACTTTAATATTGGTTTTTAGAACACATAACTTTCTAGAAGAAATTATCTCTGGTTTTTATTTTTATTCCATTTTATTGCCTTAACTATTCATGGAAGGATAAATAATGACTCAGGAGTTTTCATGCAGACATAGCTACTAAAGAGTATTAAATCTTTGTTCACTCTTAGGAAATAAATGTTTAGAAAATTCTTACTGTAAATATGATTATAGCAATTTCCCAAAGCCAATACAATAAGTATTTGGTCAGCTAATGAAAAATTCAGTCAGTGCAATTAAGCAGCTAATGTGAAGACATGAATCAGAGTTTTGAAGCTACTAAGAACCACTTACCATCATTATGTAGGCTTAAATGCTTTTCGCTCAAGTCTTAGTGTATTTTCTTGTTCAAGGTAAACTTGTTTAGGAATTAAGAATATTTCTAAACCTACAGTGTCCTATAGTGTTCAGAAATGTTTTCTTGAGCACATTCCTTTTTTTCCCCTAAATCCATGTTTTAAGTCTATAACTTGTCCTGAAAAACGTATTATGTAAGAGGGGGGAGTCAGATAATTTGATCTCTGTCTAGAGCTCTTTGCCAGGAAAAAGATAGAAAATCTTTATATGAAGAAATTCTACCTGTGTATTTTTCTTGTTTTTGTTTGAAAAGAAATCTGAATATTGAATAGATTCCTTGTAGGAAACACTTTACAGTATGGGCCCAGCCCCCAGGCTGAATAAATCTTTGGTCATTCTCCTCTGTTAGCCACAAGTTAGAAGGACTTACTGGGGAGGCATTTTCTAAAATTCTTTTATAAGTACATCTGTTTTTCTTTATGAATCAAGATCACAGGAGTATCTTTAGTGTTTTAATTATATTGTGACAATATATGACATTTGCATACAAAGAGTAACTGGAAATATTTTTTAAGTGTATGAATTATTATTAAGTTAGTTCTGCTGAATACAGTTAGTGAAAATCAGCTAGTGAAAACGGAGCAGATTGACACCATCCAGCAATCATTTTGCACATACCCATGGTTGGTTTCTCTCACATCTCACAATGGCTTTGCCAGATCACCACTCTTTCAGATCTCCCACTCATACTTTCCCTTTGCACACTCAGCAGCTAACCTTTCAACCTACTACATAGAGAAAATATATGTATGAACGTATTCAAAAGCCACACCCTAACTGTAAATTCGTCTGTGTTTGTCCCCCCTGCTAACTCCTTCTGTCCATTCTTAAAGGCAGAAGGGCCTGTCCTGCATTTGAGGCCAGTCCCACCACCTGTGTTCCATGGCCTACTTTCCTTTCAACTCAGGGATGTTACACCATCAAATTGGTCTCCACCCCTCCTCTTTTAGATCTTCTCTGTCTGTTGGAACTTTTCCTTCATCACATGAACATATTCAAATTTCCATCTTGAAATAACATCCTAACTTCATCAACCCTGAATCTTCCTCTGAAATTCATATCCAATTGCATTACTCACCTGCTAACATTTTTTATTATCTATTTTAAAAGATATTCAAGACATACAAAGGCCTCAAGATTTGACACTCAGGATACATACATCATGTACTCTCAGGCCTCAAACCATTGGACACTCTTCTCCTTTCTAGAATACCATCTTTGCTTCTTTATCTACCTGGAAAATTATCATTTTCCCTTCATATATCAAGTTATTATGTTTTCTGTACTCTCTTAACTTCTCCAAACTTCCAGTTCTCTTATAATTAAAAATTGTTTATTTTCATGTATTTTTTCCCACTAGACTTTGAGCTCCTTGGAAACAGGGTCTGTCTTTTCATTTAGCACCTAGCACAGTACCTGTTACACAGTAAGTGTTCAAGATATGTTCATTGAATAAATGGATTATTTTCAAGAAGATAATTTTTAAAAAACATATCTGGGTGTTAGCTGTTTTATCTGTTAATGAGGCAGTGGGAGAAAATGATTTCTAATTTTCCCTTCCAGTTTTAGCATTTTGTGTTACTTCCTTTACTATACTTTCTATACTGTCTTTACCCATGATTATTCTTATTTATTTTACTTTTAATAATCCCATATAGAATTAATTTTAAGTATATCTTTAAAGGATGGGCTTTTATACTCTTGATATTTATTTTATATTGGCTTCAATAAAATTATTTTTAGTTCCATATAGTATTAGTTTTTGCAAATGGAGGCCAATTAGGAACAAAATATATCAAGAATAATCTTAGTTTGTATTTTGTTTTTCTTACTTCCTGTTGACTCATTGTAGCAGGTTCACTCCAAAGCATGATCTCTAGAGATAAGAAAACCGTGTGGCGTATTTTGAACTTTGGGATGACAGGTGGAAATAATTTTTTTCTCAAAAGAATTCAAGAAAACAGTAGAGCTACATTTTTAGCTATAAAGCATTTTTTTGTAATATATTGAAGCGGGCTCTGTAAATTTAAACTTTTAAAACTCACGATTTTAGAAAAAAGTCATATGTAACTCATATTAGAATGTGTTTTTATTTAAAATGTTATACTAGCATATGCATAGTTACAAAGCATTGCCAAAAATTTTAATCTGGAAGCAAAACAGAATGCTGAAAATAATGCTGTAATTTTTTTTAAATAAGAAGAAAACATTTTCTTTATATATGAAGTTTTTGGTCCAAATGATGTTTAACCAACTGACTGACTAGTCTATTAAAGCATTTTATTGCAGAAAAGCTTCATTTTTGGTATCATTGATTGCATTAGCACATTACTTCTGATAATGGGCATCGTTTTTTTTTTTTTTTTTTCAAAAGTGATGTGGTTTTACTTTTGGAAGAAGAGAGTGCAAGTTTTCTTTCTTTCTGTGAGCTTCACTATTAAAAATGCTTCTTAAAAACTTGAAATTGTTATGCATTAAACCAGAACTCTTGGAGCTTTTTCAGATTTTACTGCTGCAATCACTGGTCCCTTGAGTTAGACATTTATGAACCTGTTTTTACTTGCTGGAAAATAGATTTTTCATAATTAAGAGAAAACATCGGTTATTTTATCCACTTGACTTTGTCTTTGCTTGTTATTGTTTGCTTTAGAGATTTATCTAAGTTGTTGACATGATTCAGATTCCAGTGTAAGATAAAAAATGGAGCTTTTAAGGAGAAGGTACTTTGAATGGAAAAATAAATATCTTACAAAATATCTAGCTTTGGGTGTGTCTAGTCCTGTTTGAATTTCTTGTTTTTCCTGGCATTCTTCATTTTATTCTTCTGTGGTATATATCTTTGAGTATAAAAATTGTTTAACACACTGAGAATTCAGTTTATGAGACAGAAGATAAATTAAAATCTCAAAGCAATTTTTAAATATACCCATTTGAGAAAATACTATATTTTAAATGAAGTAATTTCCTACCGTATACTCTATTTTTCTGTTATTATAGGCATCTTCTAATTTCCAGGAAACCCTCCTGTCCTCTTCAGTGACTGATGTACAGCCTCTTCACCATTCAACCTTCTGCCGTCTTTCTCCAAAGCTTTATAATTTGTGTTGATAACTGTTTTCATATCCTGTTTTTATTTGCCACCTATCATCATGGCTGTTTGATTCTTTAAAAAACAAAATACCTGTTCTTCTCATATTGTCCTTTTCTTGCCTTATGGCAGCTATTCCTTTCATCCTTTGACATTAAATATTCTTGTTTTAAAGTTTCTTTCAAATTATTCTCTTATCTGTGGTTCTGGGTCTTGCCATTGGTTGTGTCTTCTGTCTCTTTTATAAGCAAGCCTCGTTTAAAATTTTTTTTTTCTTTTTACTGTGAATTCCTTTTCAGTGGGAGCTATTTTCCCCGTGGGGCTTGGATTGTGGAGGCATACTCATATAGAGATTCACATTTGCTTCTACCAAAATCCCACTGGTCTCATTGAATCTGGACCAATTGTTATTCTTAATTTCTTGGGGGTGGAGCAGGCTTGGGTATTCTCATTTCTTATATGTGATTCATTTTCTACCCATGCCACTATATGGGTTTCAAGCTTTCTTTTGACTTTTCTTGTGACTGTCCCCAGGCTAGTGAGCAGAATTTTCCTAGAAGTTATTTCACAGATGAGACACCATTTTGTAGATCTAGGTTATATGCCAAGCCCAGTTGATAACTGGAGTATAGTGGAAGGGGAAAGAGAGAGGGTGTGGGAATAGACAAGGAAGATCATGGGGTTGGGAAAGAAGAGGTACATACTAATTAACAGAGGGTAAAGCACTTTGGAAATTTGAGCCATGAAAGGCCAGTTATTAATAATATCAAAGAGAAGATAGAGTGAACAGGGAAACTACATGCAATTGAATGTTCTGTGCCAGGTGCTTTACATACAGTTTCTTGTTTAAGCTTCTAAAAACCACTAATACGGTGTTGTTATTGTCCTCCTTTTACAGGTAAGGAAACTGAGGCTTGAAAAATGAAAACACTTTCTAAAATCATAATGTTAGCAACTGCCCAGGGAGGGATCCAAACCCAAATGTATCTGTTTCCAAAGCATTTGTCCTTTCTACTAAACCGTGCTGTCTTTATGTATTTATGTGGTATATGATAAAAAAGGGAAATGGTACAGGGGAGAAGACTAAGATTTATATTTAATTTAGGGAGTTTGTAGTCAGCAGAAAACCATACCAATGAGGAGAATTTTCCTTCCGTAAACTTAGAAGGGTGCTTAACTAACTGGGGAGGGGAATTGTGTCGGTTTCTTCATCCAGGCTGCTACCTTAATATTAACTGTGGAGAGCTCAGTATGTTTCCCTCTGGTAAAGAAAGAAATTTCCAGCATTATAGTGGGGAAATTTTTCAGAGTTTCAAGAATTTGGCTGGGATCTCATTGACCACTTAACTGATTTCATCTGCCACTTGGTTTTGTTGTTTTGGTAAATAAGCTTTTTAATCATTGATTGGTGCATAGACTTGCTTTTCAGATGTATAATCTGGGTTCTTTGCAAATAAATCTGATTTTACTAACTACTGCTTTTCCCATCTTTAAATTGAAGTATTGACCTTGCAGGAAAACCTGGTAGTCCACTGAAACAGTAGAAAGAATAAAATGTAAAAAACATGTTTTAGCATTAAACATACTTTGGGTTGAATTATTATAATTAACATGCATTATTGCAAATAGAATCATAGTAGCTATAAGTAGTAATATTTGGTGAAACCAAGGCCAACTAAGAATGGTGCAGACAATGTTTATACACAGATTGTTTACTGGAGTGTTGGCACTTATAGCTATGACTATGCCTGTGTACTACTTTTTTTTTTAGAATGAAATACTTTTAAGTAGAAAATGTATAGCATAATGTATATTTTATATATCTTAGTCCATTTTCTGTTGCTTAGAACAGAATAACTGAAACTGGGTAATTTATAAAGAAAAGAAATTTATTTCTTACAGTTATGGAAGCTAAGTCCAAGGTTGAGAGCCTGCAGCAGGGGAGAACCTTCCTGCTGATGGGGACTCTTTAAGGAGTCCCAAGACAGCACAGGGTGTATTATATCACACAATAAAGGGGTGAGTGTGCTAGTGTGTTAGCTCAGGTCTCTCTTCCTCTTCTTATGTAGCCACCTGTTCCCTTCCCATGATACCCATTAATCCATTAGCTCGTTAATCCATGAATGGATTAATATCCATCCATTAGGGCCGAGCCCTCATGATCCAGTCATCTCTTAAAGCACCCACCTCTCAATACTGCCACATTGGGGATTAAGTTTCAAGATGAGTTTTGGAGGGAACATTCAAATTACATATATGCTCTTCTTTTTTTAATTCCCCCAACTTTATTAAGGTATAATTGACAAATAAAAATTATATATATCTATGGTGTACAACTTCATATTTTTATGTATATATGTATGTGTGTGTGTGTATATATATATATATATATATATATATATAGACACGCACACATACTCACACTCTCTAAGTCATTTTCAAGTACCTGTATACAATACATTCTTTTTTTAATTGATACATAATGATTGCACAAATTTCTAGGGTACATGTGATATTTTGATACATGCATACAACATGTGTACTGTACAACGTATCTCTAGAATGTATTCATCCTGGCTGTGCATGGTGGCTAACGCCTGTAATCCTAGCACTCTGGGAGGTCAAGGCAGGAGGATTGCTTGAGGTCAGGAGTTCAAGACCAGCCTGAGCGAGAGCAAGACCCCATCTCTACTAGAATGTATTCATCCTGACTTAAACTTTGACCAACATCTCCCACCACCCTCCATCCCTTGCAGCCTCTGGCAGCCACCATCCTGTTTTCCACTTTTATGAGTTTGACATATTGATTTCATTTCTTTTGGATACAGAGCCAGAAGTGGGATTACTGGAACATATGATAGTTTTAGTTTTCATTTTTTAAGAAACCTCTATACTTTTCATAATGGCCATAATAATATATATTTTCACTAGCAGTGTACTGGTTTTCCCTCTTCTCCAAGCCCTTGCCAACCTCTGTTATCTATTGCTTATTTCAAAGTAGCCATCCTAACAGATATGCAGTGATATCTCATTGTCATTTTAATTTGCATTTTCCTAATGATTAGCGATGTTAAGATTTTTTCAGATACCTTTTGGCCATTTGTATGTCTTCAGGATTTTCTGTTTTGGTCTTTGCCTACTTTTTAAATCGGGTTATTTGTTTTCTTGCTATTGAGTTGCTTGTGTTCCTAATATATTTTGGATATTAACCCTTTGTCAGATATATGGTTTGCAAATATCTTCCCCCATTCTGTAGTTATGTCTTCACTCTGTTATTTCCTCTGCTATGCAGAAGCTTTTTTGTCCCGTTTGTCTATTTTTGTTTCTGTTGCTTAAACTTTTAGGATCATATTGAAAAAGTTGCCCAGACTAGTAGCAAGAAGCTTTTCCCCTACAAAATCTTTAACACATTTTGAGTTGATTTTTGTATATGGTGTGAAATGAATCCAATTTAATTCTTCTGTATGTGGATATCCAGTTTTCTCCACATCATTTATTGAAGAGACTATTCTTTCCCCATTGTGTGTTCTGGGGACCTTTGTTGAAGATCAATTGCCTTTGTATGTTTGGGTTTATTTCTAGGTTCTCTATTCTGTTCCATTGGTCTGTATGTCTGTTTTTATGCCAGTACCATGCTGTTTTGATTACTTTAGCTTTGTAATATATTTTAAGATCAGGTAGTATTCATCTGAATCTGTTCATTTTCTCAAGATTTCCTTGGCAGTTTGGGGTGTTTTGTGGTTCCATATGAATTTTAGTATTATTTTTTCTATTCCTGTGAAATATGTCTTCAGAATTTTGATAAGGATTACATTGAATCTGTTGATCACTTTGAATAGTATGGACATTTTAACAATATTAATTCTTCCATTCCATCAACAGGAATATTTTTCCATTTACTTATATGTTCTTCAATTTCTTTCATCAGTGATTTATAGTTTTCAGTGTACAGATCTTTCACCTTCTTGTTAAATTTCTTTCTTTTCTTTTCTTTTTTTTGGGGGTATCTATTGTAAATGGGATTGTTTTCTTGATTTTTAGGGGGATAGTTGTTTGTTGGTGTATAGAAATGCTACTGATTTTTGGTGTTGATTTTACATCCTAAAACTTAACTGAATTTATTAGTTTTAATTGTTTTTTGGTAGAATCATTAGGGTTTTTTGTAAATAAGATCATGTCATCTATAAACAGAGAGAATTTAACTTTTCATTTTAGATGGCTTTTCTTTCTTTCTCTTGCCTAATTGCTCTGGCTAGGACTTCCAGTACTTGTTGTATGGAAATGGCAAAAGTGAACATCCTTCTCCTATCCCTGGTCTTAGAGGAAAAACTTTTATCTTTTCACAGTTTAGTATGATGTTAGCTGTAGGCTGGTCATATATGACCTTTATTGTGTTAAAGTACATTTCTTGTGTATGTAATTTGTTGAGAGTTTTTGTCATGAAAGGATGTTGAATTTTGTCAGATGCATTTTCTATATTTATTGAGATGATAGTATGGTTTTTGTCTTTCTTATGATTTCTTTATGATTCGATCTTGGTAGGTTGTATGTATCTGGGAATTTATCCATTTCTTCTAGTTGTTCAGTTTGTTGGTATATAATTGTTCATAGTGATCTTTTGCATTTCTGTGGCATCAGTTGTAATGTCTCCTATTTCATTTCTGATTTTATTTATTTGAGTCTTCTCTCTTTTTTTCTTAGTTGGCCTAGCTAAAGATTTGTGAATTTTCTTTGTATTTCCAAAAAGAACAACTTTTAGTTTCATTGATTTTTTCCTATTGTTTTTCTAGTCTGTATTTTATTTATTTATACTCTGATATTTGTTATATTCTTCCTTATACTAACTTTGGGCTCAGTTTGTTTTTCTTTTTCTAGTTCTAGGTGTAACGTAAGGTTATTTGAGATTTTTCTTCTTTTTTAATATTGGTATTTATTGCTATAAACTTCCCTCTTAGGACTGCTTTGGCTGCATCCTGTAAGTTTTGTTATGTTCTGTTTTCTTTTTCATTTAATCTCAAGATATTTTTCAATTTTCCTTTTGATTTCTTGAACTATTGATTGTTCAGGAGCATGTTGTTTAATTTCCACATATTTGTGAATTTTCTAGTTTTTCTCCTCTTATTGATTTCTAGTTTTATGTTGTAGTCATAAAAAATACTTGATATAGTTACAGTCTTCTTAAATTTTTAAGAGTTATTTTGTGGCCTGACATGATTTATCTTGTAGAGTGTTCTTTGTGCACTTGAGAAGAACTTGTATTCTGCTATTGGATGAAATTGTCTCGATATCTCTGTTAGATTTTCTGATCTAATGTATAGTTCAAGTCCAATATTCTCTTACTGTTATTCCAGCTGGATGATCTATCCAGCTAGAAGTGAAGTATTGAATCCCCTAATGTTATTGTGTTACTATCTATTTCTCCCTTCAGATTTGTTAATATTTTCTTCATGTATTTAGGTTCTCTGATTTTGAGTACATATGTTTACAAATGTTATATCCTCTTGATTAATTGATCCTTTTATCATTATATAATGACCTTCTTTGCTTCTTATGACAGTTTGACTTAACATCTGTTTTGTCTGATATAAGTTTAGCTACCCCTGCTCTTTTTGGATTCCATTTGCATGGAGTATCTTCACTTTCATTCTGTGTGTATCCTTAAATGTGAAGTGAGTCTCTTTTAGGCAGCATATAGGTGAGTCTTGTTTTTTATCTATTCAAATACTGTATGCCTTTTGATTAGCAAATTTAGTCTATTTACATTTGAAGTAATTATTGACAGGAAAAAAGTTCCTATTGCCATTTTGTTAATTGTTTTTGGTTGTTTCGTAGGTAGACCCTTTGTTCCTTTCTTCTTCTCTTGCAGTCTTTATTTGTGATTTTATGATTTTCTGTAGTGGTATGCATAGTTCCATTACTTTTTCTTCATCTTTTGTGTATCTACTATAAGTTTTTGCTTTTTTTTTGTTACCTTGAGGCTTGCATAAAACATCTTATTATTATACCATCTATTTGAAGCTGATAACAACTTAATTTTGATCACATACAAAAGCTCTTCACTTTTATTCCCTCAGTATATTTTATGTCTTTCATGTCACAGTTTATATATTTGTCATTGTGTATTCATTAACAAGTTATCATAGCTATAGTTCTTCTTTTGAAAATGCTTTTGTCTTTCCACCTTCATACTAGAGTTATAAGTAATAGGAATACTACCATTATAGTTTTAGACTATTCTGAATTTAACAATATATTTACCTTTACCAGTCAGTGTTATGCTGTCATATATTTTCATGTTACTGATTAGTGGCTTTTTGTTTAAGCTTGAAGAAAACTTCCTTTTACATTTCTTTTAAGGCAGGTCTAATGATGATGAATTGCCTCAGCCTTTTTTTAATTCTTACTTTTTGGGGGGTCTGGGAAAGTCTTTACCTGTCCTGCATTCCTGAAAATAGTTTTGCTGCATAAAGTATTTCTGGTTGCCATTTTTTTTCTTTCTCCACTTTGAATATATCATCTTACTTGCTCCTGGTCTGCATGGTTTCTGCTGAGAAATAAGCTGATAGACTTATTAAAGTTCCCCTATATGCTTCCTCTCCCTTGCTGCTTTCAAAATTCATTCTTTGTCTTTGGTTTTTGACAGCTTCATTATGATGTGTGTTAGTGAAGTCTTCTCTGAGTTGAATCTGATTGTAGGTCTTTGAGCTCCATTTACCTACATGTTTATATATTTCCCCAGGTTTAGAATGTGTTCAGCCATTGTTTTTTTTTTTTTTTTTTTTTTTTTTTTTTTTTTT
>RJWJ010033856.1:0-17624 GCA_004363605.1 Indri indri | reverse complement strand
GGATATCAAGTTTTCCCAACACAATTTATTGAAGGGGATATACTTTCTTGATTGCGTATTCTTGGTACCTTTGTCAAAGATTAGTTGATTGTATATTGATGGGTTAATTTCAAGGCTCTCTATTCTGTTTCATTGATGTTCATGCTATCTTTTATGCCAATAACATACTGTTTTGATTATAACAGCTTTGTGATATAACTTGAAATTAGGCAGTGTGATGACTCCAGCTTTGTTTTTCTTGCTCAAGATTGCTTTAGTTATTTGGGGTCTTTTGTGGTTCTATATGAATTTTAGAATTCTTTTTTTTTTTCATTTCTGTGGAAAATGCTGTTGAAAGTTTGACAGGGATTGCATTGAATCTGTAGATGGCTTTGGGTAGAGTAGACATTTTAATAATACTAATTTCTCCAGACCGTGAACACAAGATATCTTTCTACTTATGTGTGTCCTCTTTAATTTCTTTCATCAGTTTTATAGTTTTAAGTGTGCACATTTTTCACCTCCTTGGTTAAATTGATTAGTAAGTGTTTTATTCTTTTTTCTGTTATTTATAAACGGAATCATTTTCTTAACTTCTTTTCTGGATAATTGGCTGTTAGTGTACAGAAATGCAATCAATTTCCATATATTGGTTTTGTATCTTGCAACTTCACTGAATTTTTTTATTAATCCTAAAAAGTTTCTTGGTGGAGTCTATTATTTTCTAGATCATGTCATCTGCAAAACAGAGATCATTTTACTTCTTCCTTTTCAATATGGATGCCTTTTACTTCATTTTCTTCCCTAATTTCTCTGGCTAAAACTTCCAGTATTATGCTGAATAGAAGTGGTGAGAGTGAGCATCTTTGTTTCATTCATAATCTTAGAGGAAATGTTTCAAGTTTTCACTGTTGAGTATGATGTTAGTTGTGGGCTTACCATAGGTGGCCTTTATTGTGTTCAGGTACATTCCTTCTATATCTCATTTGTTGAAAGTTTTAATTATGAAAGTATGTTAAATTTTGTTAAATGCTTTTTCTGTATTTAATGAGATGATCTTATTTTTGTCCTTCATTCTGTTAATGTGATGTATCACATTTATTGATTTGTGTATTGAAACATCCTTACATCCCAGGGATAAATTCCACTTGATCATAGTATATATATATAATCTTTTCAATGATTGAATTTGGTTTTATAGCATTTTGTTGAGGATTTTTGCATCTATGTTCATCAGAAATATTGGCCTGTTGTTTTCTTTTCTTGTAGTGTCTTGTCTGGTTTTGGTATTATGATAATGCTGACCTCATAAAATCAGTTTGGAAGTGATATTTCTTCTTTAACTTTTTGAAAGAATTTGAGAAGAATTGTAATTAGTTCTTTAAATGTTTGGTAGGATTCAGCAAGTGGTGAAGCCATGAAGTTCTCAGCTTTCTTTGATGGGAGACTTTTATTAGTGATTCAATCTCCTTACTCATTAGTCTGTTCAGATTTTCTGTTTCTTCATGATTCAGTCTTGGAAGATTGTATTATGTCTTATTATTATCTCTTATGAGACTACTCTTATTTCTGTGGTGTCAGTTGTAATGTCTCATCTTTCATTCATAATTTTTATTTATTTGAGTCTTCTCTCACTTTTTGTTAGTCTAGCTAAAGGTTTATCAATTTTATGTTTTCAAAAACCAACTTTTATTTTCGTTGATCTTTTTTATTGTGTTTCTAGTCTCTTTTCATTTGTTTCCGCTCTGGTCTTTGTTATTTTCCTTTCTTCTGCTAACTTTAGTCTTGGTTTGCTCTTTTTTAAAATTCTTTGAGGTGTAAAGTGAGGTTGCTTATTTCTGATCTTTCTTTTTTCTTATTGTAGGTTAACTACTATAAACTTCCCTCTTAGAACTGCTTTTGCTGCATCCCGTGAATTTAGGTATGTTGTGTTTCCATTTTTGTTTTTCTCAAGATATGTTTAAGTTTCCCTTTTGATTTCTTTTTTGGCCCATTGGTTGTTCAGGAGTGTGTTGTTTAATTTTCAAATATTTGTGAAGTTGCCAAAATTCCTCCTATAATTGTTTTCTAGTTTTATACTATTGTGTTTGAAAATATACTTGATATGATTTCAGTATTCTTAAATTTGTTCAAGCTATTTTGTGGCCTAACATACAATCTATACTGGAAAATATTCTGTGTGCACTAGCAAATTATGTGTATTATGCTGCTATTGGATGGAATGTTCTGTATATGTCTAAGTCCATTTGATATAAAGCATATTTTAAGTCCAATATTGCCTTCTTGAATTTCTGTCTTCATAATCTATCCATTGTTGAAAGTGGGGTACTAAAGTCCCCTACCACTATTGTATTTCTATTTCTCCTTTAATATTTGTTAATATTTGCTTTATACACTTAAGTGCTTAGATGTTGAGTGCATATATATTTACAATTGTTACATCCTCTTGATGAATTGACTTCTTTATCGTTATGTAATAATTTTCTTTGTTTGTTTTTACAGGTTTTGACTTACAATTTATTTATTTTGTCTGATATAAGTATAGCCACTCTGCTCTCTTTTGTTTACCAGTTACCATTTGCATAGCATGTTTTATTTTCTCTCCCTTTACTTTCAGTCTATGTGTTTCCTTAAGACTGAAGTGAGTCTCTTATAAGCAGCACTTAGTTGGTTCTTGTTTTTTAAGGCATTCGGCCGTTCTATGTCTTTTCATTGGAGAATTAAATCCATTTATGAGATTAATCCATGAATCTGTGTATCTTCTTATAAGGGCATTAATTCCATTTATAAGGGCTCTGTCCTCATGACCAAATTGCCTCCCAAAGACCCCATCTCCAAATACCATCACATTGGGGATTTAGGCTTCAAAGTATGAATTTTGGGGAACACAAATATTCAGTCTATAGCAGAGCACAGTCCATTTTTATGAGAAATATTATTTTAAAGCCTCACATATTAGAGCTAAAACATAATTAATATATTATTACCTAATCTTTAGTTCTTAAATTTTTCTTTGCAGTGGTCATGTTTGAAGTGGTCATAACCAAGCAAAAAGCAAAACAAACAAAAAAGAAGCACATTTACCTCATTTTTTATAATATCTTTGAACATTTCTAAAATAAACATTCAAATATTTGAATCTCTAGTTTGGGAAATAAAAGGCAAATATTTGTCATTTATTCCTTTTTTCAAAATGAATTTATTTAATGTACTCATTAAGTATTCATTGTGTACAATGGTTTCTGCTGCATACTTTGGGGAAGAAGATTGCGAATAATACTTATTTTTTATGTAGTTTAATACCAATTGGGAGAAAACAGGGCCATAAAAATGCAACATGCAACATAAAAGTTCATATAAACATGTGTAATTCAGGAAAATGTGAATACAGAGGAAGAGGAAACTCTTGGAAATTTTAATTTTATGCTTTTAAATACTTCACTCAAAAGAGAAGTATGCCTTTTATTTGACTGAATGGATAAGTGAATGTGTGTTATATTTCCAGTAAAGTGAATAGAGAGAAGAACAAAGGTAAGAATTTTAGAATGGGAATGGAATTTATTGTAGCACAATGACTATGTGCACTAATTCAATTTAAATCATCTTATACAGAAAAAAATTATCCTTGTTTTATTATGCCTGTATTACATGAAAACCATTGCACTAGAAAAAGTAAGTATTACAAATACATGCAAGACTCAGTCCCTGTCCTCAGACAGCATCATTTATGGTATAACTTTTGACCTGAATAAGTATTTCATTTTTGAAATTGTTAAGGCTTTCTGAGGATAAAAACAAAAAATATTAAAGAAGACTAGAAGGCAAGCAGTATGGAGAAATGACAGTTTAGTCATCCAGGATCTCTTCAAAAAGTAAAGTTGGTTTAAGCTCACAAAGTTTGAGAGCAGGAGAAGAGCAGGAAATACCAACCCTAAGAAACTGCAGTAGCTTTTTCTTAAGATTTTTTTCCCTCCTAAGTTCTTGATAGAAGTCTGTATAATGTTCCTGTCTCTATGGCCCTGTATTATTAAAGCATAGACTTTTTATCTATTAAGAATTGGCGGGTAAGGAAACTAGAAATAGAGGTGGAATTAAAGTCATCTCCCTTGGAGATCATACGGTTGGCATTTCTTGGAGATTGCAGCGTAAGTACAAAGTACCCTGTGACAGCTCAGAAAAACGAAACAAAACAGAAAAACGCAAAAATGTGTTCCCTGGGAGAAAAATGACATTTTTAAAAATGAACAAACATACAGTGATTGTCACCCCAAATATTTTCTTCTCTGATAATTCTTATAATATTGTTCTATAAAATTATTTTCATCATTGGAATTACTAACATGTGAATAATAGAGAAATAACTAGGCATTTCACTTTTTACTGACTCATTTAAAACAATTATAAATTTATTTATAAAAATGCTTAGTTCAACTGATTTCGTATTGCACGAATCTGTCCCTTCATATATATTGAAATGATTATATTCAGAAGTTTTGTATTTTTCATGTAACTGTGACATTTGCTAAACTCAGAAGTAGGGGAGGACTTATTTGCCACAATTATACGAAAGTTATTTCCTTCGGGTTCTTAGATGCAAAATTAGAATAAAAGTTCAAAGCTGCTTATCAGCCTTATTCCCTGACACTCAGACTTGAGTCCCTTCCACACCCCTTTGGAGGATACATTGCTGATTGCGTTCTTGACACGAGTTAAGACCTGTGGATTCTTTAAACTATTTATTTGTTTACCCCTTTCTTTCAATCACTGAAAATAAATGAGAAATTAAACATAAATCTTAGTTAACTTTTTGGGCTATAGTAATTCCTTCCAGGTTGCCAGTAAATCGTTTTTCCCCTTCACTAATTGGTAATAGTGAAAAAAGAATCATGGACATCAGGACCCTCAGATACCAAGCCATTAACCAGGGAGCCAATCCTAAAATAAGATTAAAATAATTGTAATTAGAATCAAAGGAAAATCTCTTCCAGGGCAGAGAAATGAGGTGGATAGCAGGGCTGATAAGATATGGACAAACTCCACTCTCTCAGTGAGCACACACGTCAACCCCTGTCCTAATCCTCTTCATCTAGTAGAGGTAATGTGACTAGTTCTCATTAATTGAGAGCAGCAGTGAAGCATTGCTTCTGGGCCTAAAACAGGGATCTGCCCAAGGTCTATTGTGTATGGTCAGTGATCTGAGAATTTTTCTTTTTACCTTTTTACGGGGATGAAAAAAGGATTTTATATATACAATATATTAAATATGTACAGATATGTGTATATGTATATGTGAGCATATACATATATACATGTACATATATATACATATATACATGTATATGTTTGCATATACACACATATGCATATATATATATATACACAGAAATAATATGTGACTCACAAAGCCTAAATTATTTATCAATTATTTACTATTTATCTGTATACACATACAACACATGAAAAACCATGAGTTTATACTGATTCCAAAGTGATACCATAGGATTCATTTAGCCTTCCAACTTTCTCTAATTTATAACTTCTTTCTCCAGCTATAAAAACCCTTACTCCCATTATCTGCAACCGATTTGCTAATGTGTTCAAATCTAGTAATCACACAGGTTCATAGAGAATTGCTAGGCCATTCCCTTATGAGAAACACTTTGTTAATTAGATTATAGCTTATCTTCCATCTGTATCACATTCTCTCTGACCTATTTTATTTCTTTTTTATACTATTTTCATTCTCTGTTGTTTGCCTGCCTTTGGATGCTACTTAATAATTTTTTATTTGAGTCTGTTTCTTCTTGTAATTTACTTTTCATTTTTGAGATGATTTTGTCATTTCTTTACATTTCCTTCCTGATTTAAATCAATCATTTTCTTTTTCCTTTCTCCCTGGGTTTTGTCTATTTTAATTCAGAGTTTTACAGTTTCTGATTTAAAGTGTTCTTGTTATATTCTCAAATGTTCGAGCATATATAATTCCATTTGAGGTGTAGACTTATAGTTTTCTTCTGCTCCATAGTTGTTATTATAATTTGGGGGCGTGGGAGAATCCCTCAGTAAATTTATTTGAAAATTCATTTACTCATTTCCCGCCTTAGTTCTGTATAGATTTTATTTTCTTCTTATTAATTATTGTGATAATGGGGTGTTTTACAAGACTCCTGGTTTGATGACACTCTTTTCTTTCTAGTAAAATGCTATATACTTTTAGCAGGTTTGTTTGGGTGCTTTGAGGAGAGACACTTGTCCGTTTTCTAAAATTCTCTTTGGTATG
Organism: Indri indri; assembly: GCA_004363605.1. Lineage (NCBI taxonomy): Eukaryota > Metazoa > Chordata > Mammalia > Primates > Indriidae > Indri > Indri indri. The sequence goes on along the minus strand of RJWJ010033856.1, from coordinate 11,365 downwards.
TTAGGGTCCTTCCTCCTTCCTTTTCCTCTCTTTCCTCTGCCAGAAGCTGTGTGTTTGGATTAAAGACTGTCCCTTTAAAATCGTACTTGTGCCTTTAAACCAAGCCTGTCTCTTTCAGTGCTGATCTTGGCCTTTCAAGTGGCTTAAACTTTCAAATCTTTTTCAGTCAATGCTGCTCCATTTGCCTGGTTACTTTTTAAGTGGTTCAGATTCAGGGTGGATTAACCTTTCTGGAGATTGCTCCACCTCTCCCCCAGGGGCCCTGGCCAGCTGCCCTCCCCTTCTGCCCTGCAGACTTTGCCATCTACCTCAGTTCTCAGCAGGACTGGACAGCAGGAGTTAGGGGGACTCACATTATTTCCTCATCCAGGTGTTCTCTGAGGTCTAAGGATGCTGAGGTTGTGGCTTTGTGAAGAAATTTATAGCTGTAAAATTATTTCCTATCATTTGGGGAGGGGATTTGGGATATTACTTATTTTACAGCTTACATCCACCATTGCCTTCAGCTACTCCACAAATTCTTTTTATTTTTAGGCCAACAATCCAGTAGGAAAAAAGGAACAAAATGATAAAGGCAATGTTCTTATGAGAAGTACACATGGGTTTGTAAATCAGTAAATCTCGTCCATTGTTGAATAAATATGAATTAAAATAGAGATACTATTTGTCATCCGTTATATTGAGACACACCAAAAAGGTTGATATCAAATACTAACAAAATGCAGGGAAACATTCGTGCATTACTGATAAGAGTACAAACTGTTGCAATACTTTTCGATGACACCTTAGCAATGTCTTTGAAAATTGAATTGACTCATAACTGTTGGCACAACAATACCAGGTGAACGTATTTACATGTTTTAGTTTTATTTGCATGTGCGCATAGAGACAAAAAAGTGAGTTTATTGCAGCATAGCGAAAGACTGAAAATAGAGTCAAGTTTTACAAAGTGAACAAATACAGTTCAGTTTTATAAAATGGAAGCTACATTATGCATTCAGAGATATCACTTCAATGTACATTTAGTATTAGGATTCTTAGAAATATTTATGAAAGAAATGTAGCAGCAGAAATTTCTAGTTTCTAAGAACCAAGGGTACCAAAAATTAAGCAAAATAATATAAGGATTTTACACATTAAACTTGGTTTTGGTCTCATTTTGTCTATTGGGGATGGTGGCATAGTTGTATACTTAGAGTCACAAGCATAAAATACATGAAGCAAACCAAGAGTGATAAAGGCTTTGGTATGATTAGATATTATTTATTTTATTTTTTTAAAAATCTTTTCAATGGTAAAATGTGTTTTCATTGTTTTAAATATCAAATACATATCAAGAAGACAACAGAAACAACCTCTTATGCTCATAATTTGATGATTTTCCTAGCAGTCCTCTTTTCTCTTCTATTTTACGCACACAAGTGTATGTATATTTCATACCACAGAGGCATTTATATACTTTCACACTTAAAATTGCATCATCATGAACTTTTCCCAATCACTAAACGTTTCACAAAAGAATAATTGTAAGAGCTGCTTATCTTTCAATACATATTTCAATACCAAAATTCATTATGCATTTAGACATATGTTCTAGACATGTAACTTGTTTCTGGCTTTATATATACTGTAGTATATGATGGAACAATGAGCAACTCTAAGTGTAAAGTCATGTCCTCATCTTTGAATATTTGGTATGAACATGTGTAAATTCATAAAAGTCTGGTTCAAAGAGTATGAGTAATATTTCTAAAAAGGATTTCCAAATTGATTTCTGCAAATGTGATACCAATTTGTAGTCCCAATAAAAATAGATCAGTGACCTCACAGTAAATATTACAGTTGATTAACAGATAATAGGAAGTGGAGAGATTGATTTTGGATCAAGTTTTGGTTTAAGATAAAAACAGTGGCTGATAGTTTAGGGTGGAAAAGATTGGCTTGCGGGTTTAGACAGATGAATCATAATCAGACTTCAGTTACTGACTGTGATTCAGGATAAGAAAATGAATGTCATCTAGTTTTATGATATTTACCCATACAATAATACTAATAATAATTATCTAAAAATGTGATTGTGAGAAATAAGTTCCTGGACCATGCTTTGTATTTAGTAAATGAAAACTTTTATTATCATTATAATAGGTGGGTAAGCAGAAAAATTTATGAGTGAATATGTTACAATGTCATATATCTATTAACTACAGTTTTTAAAGTAATGTAGTCTCTTCATTTATGTATCTGTTACCAAAATTTGCAATTTTAGTAGATTTTTTGTTTGTGTGTAAATTAGGCATATACTATTGTGATTGTGGTTCTTCTTACTACTCATATGCTAGTGGAATAGTTTACCACTAAAAAATACCAAGTAAGAACAAATGTGAAACTCTTGAGACAAGGTCAGTTTCAGTTTCACGTGCAGGTGGAGTGGGCAGGGCTATTCTTCTCAGATTTTATAGATGAGGTATGAGTACAGGAGTGGCTTACACATGGTCATTAAGGGACATGTTCACTAAAGTCTAATGTTCTGGAGTTTCTTTCTACTATACCATATTCTATCCTGTGTATGTCACCATATTTCAATAATCATGGAATTGAGCAGGGTGTCGGAATATCCAGAAAACTGAGATAAGCTTTATTGATAATGTATATTTCTGATACAAGCAATATATGAATAAGGCAAACAAAATTAAAGAGAGCAGACAGAATGAATTTAAATAAAAAATCTCAATTTGCCCATAACTGATGTCCCTACACCTATTTCCCAAAAGCAACTGGTCTCTTATGTATCTTTTTAGGTACTTCTAATTTATATGGCAGACCATATATGTACATAGATATCTATACAATTATCTCTACAATATGCGGTATAATATACAGTCTATTCTGCACCTTTGGTTTATTCTAGTTAACATATCTTGAAAACTTTTTTATTAAGAGAAAATATAGCACATTATGTTTTCATATTGCATACGATTTTATGTACAAGTGTAACACAGTTTATTTACCCAGTCCCCTATGGATGGGCACTAATGACGTTTCCAGTTTTTTCTCCCCAAGTTATTTTTACTGTGTGCTATTGAATTGAAGACATTTTATAGAAAAATACTTCTTAATGAAGTTCAAATTTATCTCTATGCATAATTCTGAGGTATGTGTAAGAAAAAGGTAGAAAAGTAAAACTAGAATTTTGTAGGCAATGTAGGTTTTTTGCCAATTTATATTTGCACATAAAATTATATTTTGGTCTTTCAGTACATGCCCAATACAAAGAGCATAAAAAATGTTTGGTACACTGAGGCCTGTGTTCCTACAGGCTTTTGGCTGCCCAATTGGTAGGAGAGGAATGATTTCCAGAGCTGTGAAGAGAAATCCAAAGGCAAAGCCATTGGCTGACATGGCAGCACCTTCTCCTATGATATTAAAAACAAACCTAGAAATAGAAACTGTCATGGAGATCATGTCAAGGAAAAGAAAGGGCAGGGTGAAAATCCTTGCAGAGTTGTTGCTTGAAAAAGTACAGATTTGGGCTGTTTAGATGGATGCATCTGAAAGAAAAATGGTGTTGTTTAGGAAAAGCTGCCATGAGAGTAAAGTGGCCATGCTTGGATCATGGTATGAAGTAAAATAAACTGTTACTCAGCGAAAGGAGAAAGGTCTCCCCTAATGCATCCAAGAGCTGCTAATTTCACAGTTCCTTGTGTGGAGCGAGAGCATTAGAGGACTAAAAACCTTGCCAGGTTATCTGCAATTTGACAACAGCAGGCTGTTTGTGTAGCTGCACTCTGATGGGTTTTTAGTTTCCGTGTGAGGAAGGTTTTTTAAAAGAATTGTTTTAGCATTAGTCTGTCAGTCCAGGTAACCCAAGGGTCTTCTATTGAAGGCTGAAAGTTCCAGAAATGCACCATCCCTTTGGCAGCCACAAAACAGCCACCCAACATTAATGTACTTAATATAAATAGCAAAATTTCCCTTTGTGATTTCTTCTTTTTTCTTCTTTTTGGAAACTCCATGGCTCTGATTTATGAATATTTGACACATCTTCCTTCCAGATGTCACTCAAAGACTTGGGTTATGATTTATTTCACCATCTGAAAAATATTGTAAGCTGCAATAATTAAGATCCAATTAACGTGTCCATCCCCCGGATGGTGCGCATCGCACTCTTTGTGTATGCATATACCTGTCCCCACTTGAAGCTCAAACTTGAGGGGAGAGGGGAGGCAAGGGCAGCATATGTAACCTAAACATCTGTACCCCCATAATATCCTGAAATAAAAAGAAATCTAATTAAATATCAAGAATAACCTGACTAGAGCCAGGCAATTCAAAGTAAAGCAATTTTGTATTGTGGACCTGTCATTTATTTCATACTGTGAAGTATTATAACTCATGAGTTTTTTTAAAGAACAATAGTTGTTGATTACTGAGTTGTCTTTTGGGAACTTCAGGTGAGTTGTTTTATAAATTGAGACATTCTTGTCTTTAATTAAAGTGTTTTCACTCAAACCAGAAATTTGTCTCATTTTAATTGATACATATTTATTTATTTTAATAAATATGTGTTTATTAAAAATCATCTTTCTGTGAACAAAACTTTAAAAAATAATAGATAATATTTTTTTCCTGTTTTATGTTCATCCTATTAGAAACATTGCTCTGAGTGTACAGCTTTTGAAGTTTCCTGAGCTGCCCTATACTGTATTTTAGGACTGGCCCTGATCTATTCCCATTCAGCATGTACTATGAAAAGAAATAAAGAAAACATATCAGAACTCTTTAAAAATACAAAACCCCAAAGATTCAGGTTAGATCTACCTATCGTCAAACTACTCTTATTTAAAATTTTTAAAAAATCAAGGCTGTTTTTTGAAACAATAGGTATAGCAAGGATTTAATCTTGTATGAATTATGGATGCACAATGTGTCTCTCGTTCCTGCTGGTTGTGGTGGTGTCAAATTGAGGATGCCCCAATGAAGTCACCATCGAAACTCTGCCATAGGTTGAGAAAAAAATGAAACCATCATATAGTCCTCCATTTTGGAAACACAAGGAAAATAAAAAGGGGTTGGTCCTGAATTGAGGGGACAGAGGGGAGGAAAAGGAAGGCCATCTGGAAAATGTATTGATCCAACCTGTCTGCCCAGAGAGGCAACACATTTTCCGTTAGCATCTGATCCTCCTCAGGCTCTTATCTGTGGTCCCCAAGCCCCTGTTACTGGTCCGCGGCTCGTTAGGGAGCAGGCCGCAAAGCACCACCACGTGGAAAAATTGTCTTCCATGAAACGTGGCTGGGGGAGCGATCCGCACAGCAGGAGGTGAGAGGTGGGTCTTCAAGAGAAACTTCATCTGTATTTACAGTGGCTCCCCTCCTCATCTCGCATCACCTGGGCTCCACCTTCCCCGCCCCCTCCCCCATCCGTGGAAAAACTATCTTCCATGAAACTGGTGCCTGGTGCCAAAAAGTTTGGGGACCACTGCATAAGGAACCAAACCAGGCCTCCTGTCAAAGTATTCCCTGGAAAAGGCTCAGAATTCTCAAAATTAGTTCTCCTTTGCCTTGTTTCTTGGCCCTGTGCTTCTCTCTGTTTCCCAGACTTATCGCTGATATTTCTTCCCTATCTTGAGTGTAGCCTTGCCACCTATTTGGATCGTTTGTACGGACTGACTATCCTACTAACTTTTGAACTATGCCCTTATTCCTTTGCTATTTTTATCAACTCTTGATAAAGAGATGGTGGCAGTAGACCACGTGAAAATGGCTTCTCTTTCCCAATCCTTGGAAACTTTACCCTTAAACACTGTTTTGCAAACTGTCATTTACTTAGGTGAGGTCAACAGTTAATACTTGCTTTTCCACCCACTTTATTCTAGGGCAGTATTTCCAAGGTAGTCAAAAATTGACTTTTAAAATCACCTTCATTCTATTAATACATAAAATTAAAAGTGATTACTTTTTCCATTTTTTTTTTTTTTTTTAGTTTTAGAAAAATCATTGTCATTAAGATGTGGTACATTAATATAATTGTTTCAACTTAACAGTTTATCAAATCAGCAAAGGCAAGCTTTAAATCAGTGTCATTTTTAAGCCTTAAAATAAGTTGTTCTCTGAATTTGGGCAGCTTATTTCTGGCAGTTTGCAGATGGACAGCCTCATGGCATTACTGAATGTATGCATTAGAACATAATTAGCTACATGTAAAGATAGGTTTAGCTCTTTCTAAATGGGTTAATCAGTTCTCACTGAATTCAGGGAAATATAAGGGAAACTCAATGCTCAATGTGTTTAGATTTGTTGGCTTAGACTTTAGGTAAGCCGGATATAAATAAACACATACCCCAATGGGAACTAGTCCTGTCATATTCAGCCTTTCAATCAAGTTATCAAAGCATGAGTATTGCCTGGTCATGTTCCAGAGGGTTTCTTTGTTTTGATTTTGATGTGTTTTCATTTGTAACCAAGAACTTTATGTTTGCATCAATAAGTAGATACCTTCTGCTGTGCACTGCCTTTGCGGGTCGGTTGTGAAGGGGCAGGGCTCATTTACTTTTTAGCAAGCTCAGTTATTAGAATACCTTCTATAAATGAGTTGCAAAATGAACATAATTAAAACAAGAAAACTGGGCTGCATCTCTGGCTTTCTTTCTGTACCCTAGATGCCTGTTCCCTGGTTCTTTTGCTCCTTCTGCTCTAGGTGACATCTAATGTTGCTGTTCCTTCAGGGCTGTGGTCTGCTTTTCCTTTTTGTTTCTATCCTCTGTAGTAGGTATACTTATCTAGTCCTATATCCTTAAACAATATCTACATGTTGATGATCCCTTGATATGTATGTCCTGGACTGCTCTCTCTCCTGTGTTCTATCCTCTGATGTGCAATAGATGTCTCAGACTTCAAATGCCCAGAACAGAACTCTTGATTACCTCTCACCTCAAATTTTCAGGTGACTCGCCCTCACTTCTCAGTCTTTTCCATCTCAGTAAAAGACATCGCTATCTACCCAGAGGTCCTAAGAGATATTCTTGTTAACTCCATTTTCTTCAACCCCTCGTACAATCAATTAGAAGTACAGTTGACTCTCCCTCCTCCACCTAGATCAAATCCTTTCAAGTTTTTAATCTTCACTGCCATTCACTCAGTAGTCTAAACCGGCATCATCTCTTTGTGGCTTCACTGCAGTGATCTCCTAACTATTCTTCCTGCTTTCACCTACACCCCTTTTCAAAATATTCTAAATGTAAGCAAGATTTTCACATGCTGCTTATATCTATTTTTCTTTCCAAATGTCATTATGGAAACTTCAAATATTCAAAAGCAGAGAGAACAATACAGTGATTCCCTATGTACCTATCATTGACATTGAATAATTATCAGTTTTAACTGTATCTTCATGTACCCCTTTCCCCAAACACACCATTAAATACTTTGAGGTGAATTTCAGACATCATATCACTTTATCTGTGAACACTTCAGTCTCTATTGCTAAAAGATAAGGACTCATTTCTAACATTCTTATCATAGCAAATATCTATTCAGTGTTCAAGTTTCCATGACAGTCTTAAAATATTTCATAGTTCCAAATAAGTTTCACACAGATATTTGATTGCTAATTTCTTTCTCTTTTTAATTTATATATTCCCCTTTTTTTGTCTCTTCTTTTTAATTTTTTTCTATCTGTTGGTGAAACCTGTCATTTGATCTGTAGAGTATCCCTCCCTCTGAATTTTTCTGGTTGCATATCCTCTAACATGGTGTCTTTTAGCATTTTCCTCTGATTCATGTTTTCTGAAACCTAGTAGTTACGTTAGGACAAGATGAGATTCACATTCACATTGTGGCAAAAATAGTTCCTGGGTGGTTTGCATTTCCTGGTGTCACAAATCAAAAGTCACATAATCTCTGACTATCATTCTTTTGAGGTTAAAGTATTGTTGTCAGCCTCATGCATTCATAATAATGTTCCCCACCCATAATTCGCTTAGTAGTTTTAGGTGTGGTTGATGCTCGTAGCCTAAATTCATTACTTTTTTAAATGTTGCTAAATAGTTATAGTCTAATTCACCATTCTTTCTTCATTTATTTGCTAGAATATGTCTAAAGAGAAAAACTTTCTTTCATCATCTAGTTTTTAATCCTGAGGCGAGTGTATGGGAATTGTAGGATAAATGAAAAACGTTTCCCCTTAATTTATAGATTTTAGAAGAATGGACTGGTCTTTTAGAATCCTTCAAGGTGATCAATATATGTTTTTACTATTTTGTATAATTACAAATATCATAGATTTGAACATACTTACAATATTTTAAACACATGTCCATTGCAGTTATTATTATTGCTATTGTTCAAAGTGTTCTTTCTTTGGCTAATTGAACTACTTTCTGTTCAGCTCTATGCTTTTCTTATGCATCTCTTGTCCAACACCTGGGAGGAGCCAATTTCCACAAAACTCTGGCTCCTTTAAGTGAAAAATGATATTTAAAAATCTTAAGTGCTAAGGATGCTTATAGCTACTGTGTTGGTCAGTATTTCTAGAATTTTACATTGGACGGAGCTTGGAAAAAATTGAAAATAAAATACACCATTAGTTCATATTCAAATTTCTTTTCTTTTCTTTTTTCTTTTTTTTTTTTGAGACAGAGTCTCACTCTGTTGCCTGGGCGAGTGCCGTGGCATCAGCCTAGCTCACAGCAACCTCAAACTCCTGACCTCAAGCGATCCTTCTGCCTCAGCCTCCCGAGTAGCTGGGACTACAGGCATGCACCACCATGCCCGGCTAATTTTTTCTATATATTTTTAGTTGTCCGATTAATTTCTTTCTATTTTTGGTAGAGACGGGGTTTCACTCTTGCTCAGGCTGGTCTTGAACTCCTGAGCTCAAACAATCCGCCCGCCTCGGCCTCCCAGAGTGCTAGGATTACAGGTGTGAGCCACCGCACCCAGCCCATATTCAAATTTCTGATTACAAAATCTTACGTTTCCATATTTTCTCTCTTCTGGTGAAAATCTTTCATCTTAACAACAGTAGTATAAGTATTTTTTTTTCTGATCTTATATTAATATGTGTGTGTGTTTGTATAAGCAATTGGCTTGTCAAATGTAGACACACAAACATACACACAAATAGTTACAGAATAACAATATGATTATTAGAACCATTTTGAGATCATGTCCTTAGGCTACATCCCACTAGTGATGTATAAATTTCTGTGCCTTAAAATCAACTGATATAATGCCTGTTTGTGTGGTTTAGCCCCCTGATATGCAGTTCATTTCATTTATTTTATTTTGCCTTTATTTCTTTAGGATTTCTTTATGCTTACATTTGTCTGATCCAGAGTATGAACTTAAAAAACACTTGTTGAACTAATTATTGAACGAATCAATTACTATCAAACATAAAATATGCTACACTGGAAAAATACCTATAAAGATTTAGCAGCTTAAAAATACAACTAAGAACCTTACTCTTTTTGTATATTACTGCAACATGCCCAAAATTGTGTGTCCTTCACTGTATGCCAACTGTCATGAGATTAATATGTTTTTTACTTCACTTGAGTCTTATGGCACCAGACTAGTATATAATTTTTTGTTGCTTTAGAGTCTGATACAATAACATTTATCTGTGTTGTGTAACTCCATTAAACTGTGAAGCCTTTACATTTATTTAGAGATTCTAGCTAAAGTTTTAACCATAATCGTCAGATTGTCATCCACAACTGAGAGAGTATATCAGACATATGATTGTCCTAACAAGAGAATTAACATTATTTCCCTTTTAGATATGAGGTGACTGAACCTCAAAATGGGTAAATACTCTGAAAATGTCACATATTAAGTGACTTTGCTGGAACTCAATCCTAGGGATCCTTAATTCCAAATCTGTGTTTCGTGTCTGGATGCACTGTTTAAAAGACATAACAAAATAAGATTTTCATTCCTCCTAGGAACTTATAAATTTAGAGTTTAATAAGAAATGTTAAGAACTTTTATAAAAAGTTATATTTGTATAGAGAAAAGTCTGCCCTTTTGGGTGTATTTTCATCTACCTCTATTTACCAAGACAAAAAATTTTTCAGGCTCCATGACTCAGACACTTAAGATTTAACCATGTAATAAATTTTTGACACTCTCTACAGTGTTAAAAGTATTCAAATACTCATAAGTTTTTGGCCTAGTTAATTCTCATAACTAACTTAACTAGTTTTGAAATGTTCTCTTTTTTCTGTTACAAAACAGCCTACTCAGCATTACATCATCCTCACACTTGCTGCATCTGTCAATTTTCTTTCAGTTTCCTGTCAGACTGCCATTTCCCTCCACAACCTCTATTAGACTCCCCCTGCATTGCACAGAAGTGGCCTAAAATTCTAAACTGACAGAACCTTTCAAATGGTCAGGTACATATATTTTTCATCATTGCAGCCACAGCAAAAATATCCAAAGTGTACAGTATATTTTAAAAAGAGACTATGCAATTTAAATGAAATTGTTTGTGTCCTCATATCCTTGATTTCTGCATAAGGAAACAATATACCTACCATTATTTACTGATTTCATGACTGCACTTGCTCCTTTACTTGGTTGGGACTTTTGGTAGAAGCAAATGTTGAAAATGCAGTCTTTATTTTACTGAATTTCCCAAACTTCTCTGATTATCAGAACCACCTGGAGCTTGTAATAAACATATAGATGTCCAAGTTTTATGCTTGGAGAAACTGATTGGTGTGGGTTAGATTGGAACCTAAGAATGTGTCTTTATAACAAAAGAGGATGTGATTCTGATGCTAGGGCCAATTTGGGATTATCACAGGTCTAAATGTTCCACTATTTACATTCAGGATTCCTTGAAGGTGAGAAATATATCTTTGTCAACTAAAGAATGTTCTAAAACTTAAATGTGCATATGAATCATCTGTGGATACCGTTAAAATGTAGATTCTAATTCTGTATGTCTGGAGCAGGGCCTGAGATTCTGCATTTCAAAAAAAGTCCTAGTTGATGCCAGTGATGTTGGTCTGTGAAACACAATTTGAGTGGCTCTCCAACTGATGTCATTTTTAGACTCACCAGAGGGTTTGAAAATAAAAACCCATACTGGTTCAATTAGATCAGAATTTCTAAGAAGGAGAGGTTAGGACATAAGGATATATAAAAAGAATTCCAGGTGATTCCAATGTGTAGCCAGGGTTCAAAACCCCTGTCCTAAATGAAAAGGCAAGTGAAAAAGAAAATTAAGACTTCCTTTTTGTAGTTGTTAAATTTACAGAATTCATGCCGCTTAAACCTCAATTGTAGGCAAAGAAAACTTAAGCTACCTAAATAGATACTCTTTATATCAAGTAAGAATTTCTGCTGATACTTCT